>JAQZBX010010478.1:0-44256 GCA_029593785.1 Cabassous unicinctus | reverse complement strand
TAAAAAAAAAAAAAAAAAAAAAAAATTCCAACTAGAGATAGTGAGAAAGTTATACCACCTCACATCAAATCCATCAGAAAATCACGTGACTCTACTTTCAAAATATACCCAGAATCCATCCACTCCTCACCACCCCCACTGGTGCTGCCACCTTACACTCAGTAGGTCCTAGAAGGTCTCCTGCCTCTATCCCTATCCCCTGCAGTCACTTCTGTACACAGCAGCCAGAGTGTGCCCTTTTAAACTTAACCTCTATCATACAAAAGTAGAGGTTTTTCATATCTAATGAACCTGATTTCCTCATCATCTTCAACAAAGATCAAAAAGGCCAATTTTGGTTTATCTTCACCTACTCCCTCCCACAGCAGATTTTGAAATCCCAGGCATATCATCATCTGTAAATATTTCAGTATGTCTTTACAAAAAACATAACCACAAAATCATTATCACATCTGAAAATTAACAATGGCACCTTAATTTTCAACTATCCCAGTCAATGTTCATTTACTATCTTTTTTTTCTTCTATTTGGTTTTTGAATCCGGATCCAAACAAGCGTCCATATACACTGCAATTGGTTGAAGTTCTCGGAGGTCTCTCTTGAGCAATAGTTTCCCTCCGTGTAATTTTTTCCCCTTGCAATTTTGTTGTTGTTGTTGTTGAAGAAACCAGGTTGTTTATCCTGACATGTTTCCTTCAGCCAGAATTTTGCAGACACCATCCCAGTGGGGTCATTTAACATGTTTCTTTATATTTCCTGTAAATTATTTGTTAGATCTAGAGACTTGATAAAGTAGCAATGTTGTGTTTATGTTTTGTTTTTGCAAGACTACATCATAATAGGCAGTGTTATGTGCTTCTAGTCTCTTTTTTGTGATGTTCCCAGCCCTGATCATTGCCCAGATCGATTAATTCATTAAGAGTTGCAAATGATATTTTATCATTTCTTCTTTATTAGTTATTTGGAATACTCCTATTAAAAAACAAAACAAAACTTGGGAGTGGATGTGGCTCAACCGATTGAGCTCCTGCCTCCCACATGGAAGGTCCCAGGTTCAGTTCCAGTACCTCCTAAAAAAACAAAAACAAACAACAAGCAAAACCAACAAAAAAACCAACTCAGGGAAGCCGATGTGGCTCAGTGGTTGAGCACCGGCTTCCTACATACGAGGTCCCTGGTACCTTAAAAAAAAAAAATAACTTACCCTCATCAACTATGTGGTTACCTTAAGGCAGGGGTTCTTAACCAGAGGTCTATGGAAAGATTTCAGGGGGTCCGTGAGCTTGAACTGAAAAAAAATCAACTTAATATCTTTATTTTCTCTGACTGCCACTATATTCTGAGAAGAGGTCTGTGGTTTTCACCTGACTGGCAAAGGGGTCTGTGGAACAAAAAGGGTTAAGAACCTCAGCCTTAAGGTATAGGAAAGTTATAGGAAATTAGCCTTATAATCCTCTATTCTTTCCCTTTATTTCCCAATTTTCAAAATAATAATTTGCTTCCCTTGTACCCTATAAAGGTGAACAGGAAGGCTTTTTGTTTGATTGGGTTTGCTTTTAGTATCATTAGTAACTCAATCCTCTGCAGCTACTGTCCTTATTTGTTTTGTTTCAATCCATTGTAGCTACTATCCTTATTTTCAAATTGTCCCATCTTTGGCCATTGGGGTCTCTTCAAATTGGTCCCTAAGTCAATTTGACAGGATTAAAGTAGACTTTGTTACTGAACGAGCACAAAGGATCAGATTGTCAAGTCAGATGTACAAATCAGCCATCTTGCCCAGTATCAAGCTTTACTAATAATTTCAAGGTAATCAAGAGGCTCAAATGAAGCTAAGAAATATCTGAGACATTAAACATGGTCCCTCAGGTCCTTCTTTCCCACATCAATGATAATGATCTGGAATAATAGATGAAGCCCCCAAGTGAGATGCAGGGATTCCTCACATAGGGGGCACGTTTAAATTATGAGGCATTTCCATTTTATACTCCAGAAGTTGTACAGTTTCTTGGGGACATTCCAGAGAACTGGGCTTCATGGATTCTGGGTGTATTTACTATAAGCAATCCTTTACCTGGGAACTTTCTGCTAAGGGTATTCCATAGATAACATCACTTCCTGCAAGCAATTATTTTTAGTCTATTTATTTGGAGGTTTAATTAACAAGGAGATTAGACCTGGTCACCTGCCTTCTTTTCTGTTCCCCAAGGACATCCCCCTAGTAAAGGGAGGATATAGATTGCAGACCAACTGTTTTAATGCCTACCTTCCAGATGCCTTCCTTGCTTTCCTGTATGGTAAGGCATTTCAGGTTCATCTGGTATATCTCCTGCCCCAGACCAGCAAAAAGTCATTTCTCCAATGACTCCTGCCTTTTTTTTAAGTGATAAAGAATGTTTAGAGACCACAGTCTGGGTACTAGGGGAAAATGATTCTTCGATGGACATTCTTTGTGCATATCTTTATTCATTTCTTTGACATCTCCTTAGAATAATTTCTTTAGAAGTGAATTCACGTTTTAGCTTTTGACTCATGTATCAGTGATAAGATGTATCAATTTATTGCCTAATCAGAAGGGGATAACTGTTTTGAGGAGTACCCATTTTCCCAGCATCCTCTCCAACACTTGGTGGTGTAGGTTATTTTAATCTTTCCAAATAATTGAACAAAACTGATCTAGGCTTTGGGGGATGTTTTTCTTGTTGTTGTTTTTTTATAGCATTTAGTGAATGCTAGCGAAGTTGATATGTCTTCATATACTTACTCACCTCTTTTCCTAATGCACTGTTCATGATTTTATCTATTTGTTTTCTCCAGTATTTGGGAAATATTAATACTTTGGAATATATGTTGGAAATATTTTCCCAAGTTGTCTTTGTTTTGTTTACTTTTTTTTTAAAAGATTTATTTTATTTATATTTCTCCCCATCCCCTCATTGTTTGCATTTACTGTGTCTTTTCATCTTCCTTGTTTCTGTAGGCAGCACCAGGAACCAAACCCAGGACCTCCAATATGGGAGGGCGGCACCTAATTGCTTGAGCCACCTCCGTTCCCTGCTTTATTGTGTCTCTCATTGTGTTTTTCTTCTTGTGTCTATTGTTGCACCAGCTTGCTGCACCTGCCCATCGCGTCAGCTCACTGTCTTGCTCATCCTCTTTAGGAGGCACCAGGAACCTCTGCTCCCTGCTTTGTTGTGTCTCTCATTATGTTTTTCTTCTTGTGTCTCTTGTTGCATCAGTTTGCCATGCCTGCCAGTCACGCCAGCTCACTGTCTTCTTTAGGAGGCACCGGGAACTGAACCAGGGACCTCTCATGTGATAGGCAGGAGCTCAATTGCTTGAGCCACATCTGTTTCCCTGTTTACTTTTTAACTTTTTGTTAATTAAAAGCTTTCAGGATTTTCCTTTATTGATTATCTTTTGTGTACTAACACAGAGTTTTAATGTCACAAATAATTATGGTATTCATTTCCTTCCTAGCATATCATCTATTCAGGCCTCTCTAAACAAGTCATTTTAGCTTTGACCAGTTTTGAACTTTATATAAATGGTAATATTCTGTATATAGTCTTTATTAGTACTTGCTCTTGTCACTCAGTATTATGTTTGCAGTATTCATCCATGTTCTTGCAGGTAATTGAAGTTTATTTTTATTGGTCTGTACCCTTCCATTGTATGAACATACAACAATAGGTATATGCATTGTCCTATTGATAGACATATAGATTATTGGAGTCTATTATGAAAAATGCTCCTTTGAGAATCTTTGTACATATTTCTTAGCACAGATGTGCACACATCTCTACTCCAGTTTTCCTAGGATATATGTGTAGGAGTAGAATTGCCGGATCAAAGATGTATATATCTTCGACTTTAATAGATAATGCCAAACTGTTTCCCAAGGTGATTGAACCAGTTTGAACTTCCAACAGCAGGAATGGGGAGATCCTGTTGTTCACGTTCTTACCTATAATTGATATTATCACATTTGTTTTTTCCTTTGAGGATGTAGTAGTATCATTTTGTGGTATTATTTTTCATTTCCCAGATTACAAGTGAGGTCAGACACCTTTTCATAGTTTCCTGGCCATTTGGATTTCTTCCTTTGTAAAGTGGCTGTTCAAGTCTTATGCCCATTTTTTAATTGGGTTATTTGCCTTTATCTTACTGATTTGTAGGATTTCTTTATATATTCTGTACATAGGCTCTTTGATGGTTACACATGTTATAAATGCCTTCTGCTTTCTGACTGATCTTTCCCTCTCTTTAATGTGCCTCTTGATGAACGTACATACTTTTTGTAAAGCAGTTTTATTGAGCCAATGTACATTTGCTATCTTATCTTACTGTATTCACATACCATACAATCTATCCAAAGTGTACAATCAATGGCTTTTAGTATAATCACAGTGTTGTGCATTTATCACCACAAAAATTTTTAGAATGATTTCATTACTCCAAAAAAAAACAACCACACCCCTAAGCAGTCACCTCTCAATCTCTCTTTCCTTCCCTAGCCCTATATAACCACTAATCTAATTCCCTCTTTATAAATTGATTTATATTTACATTTTATATAAATAGAATCATATAATATGTAGTACTTTCCTTCTGGTTCCTTTCACTTATATAATGTTGAATTTGTTTGTTTGTTTTGCCTGATATTAATATCTTGTAGCATTAACATACATTTATTCCGTTTCAAAGAAAAACAGTCTTCTATATGCAGTATTACCCATATTCATATTTCACATTAGGTTTTACTATGCTATACAGTACCATGTTACATTTTTTAGCTTACCTTCTAGTTAAATACATGACCTTAGACTTTCCCTTTCAACCACTGTCATACCCATATATAGCACTGCTAATTACTAATACTATATTGTGCTTTCACCTTTTCTATTCATTTCCAAAGATTAATAACCTCTTTACAATTCTTCACAGGTTAACCCTCAGGTTTCATTCTCTAACCTCATTCTATTTTCTATTAATTCCATGAGTTTATACAATATATTTAATTCATAATAGCACAATCATACAGTATTTGTCCTTTTGTGTCTGGCTTGCTTCACTCAACATAATGTCCTCCAGGTTCATCCATATTATATGCTTTATGACTTTATTCTTTCAGCTGCATAATATTCCATCGTGTGAATACACCACAGTTTGTTTATCCATTCATCGGTTGATGGACACCTGGGTTGTTACAGTCATTTGGCAATTGTGAATGATGCCACTATGAACATTGGTGTGCAGATATATGTTCATATCACTGCTCTCAGTTCTTCTGGGTATATACTTAGTAGGTGGTATTGCCAGTTCACATGGCAAGTCTATATTTAACTTCCTTTGGAACTGCCAAACAGTCCTCCACAGTGGCTGTACCTTTCTTCATTCCCACCAACAGTGAATAAGTGTTCCTATCTCTCCGCATCCTCTCCAACACTTGTAGTTTTCTATCTTTTTACTAGGTGCCCATTCTAATAGATGTGAAAAAATCTCATTGTTGCTTTGATTTGCATTTTCCTAATCACTAGTGATGCTGAACGTCTTTTCATGTGCTTTTTCCTGTTTGTATTTCCTCTTTGGAAAAATGTTTATTCAAGTCTTTTGCCCAGTTTTTAATTGGGTCATTTGACTTTTCATTGTTGAGTTGCAACATCTCTTTTTATATCATGGATATTAAACCCTTATCGGATATGTGATTTCCCAATATTTTCTCCTATTGAATCGGCTGCCTTTTTACCCTTTTGACAAATTCCTGTGAGGTGCAAACGTTTTTAATTTTGAGGAGATCCCATTTATCTAATTTTTTTTTCTTTTGTTGCTTGTGCTTTGGGTGTAAGATCCAAGAAACCATCACCTACCATAAGGTCTTTAAGATGTTTCCCTACAGGAACGGAGGTGGCTCAAGTGATTAGGTGCCTCCCTCCCACATGGGAGACCTCAGTTTCAGTTCCTGTTACCTTCTATGAGTACACAACAAGCAGATAGTGGGTGCAAACAATGGGGGGAGGGGCGGGTAAATAAGTAAATCTTAAAAAAAAAAATAAAGCTGTTCCCCTATATTTTCTTCTAGTAGTTTTATGGTCCTCGTGTTTTTTATATTTAGGCCTTTGATCCATTTTGAGTTGATTCTTGTATAGGGAGTGAGATAGGGTCTTCTTTCATTCTTTTGGTTATGATATCCAGTTTTCCTAGCACCATTTGTTGAAGAGACTGTTTTGTCCTGATAACATGGACTTGGTAAGTTTCTGAATAACCAGTTGGCCATAAAGATGAAGGTTTATTTCTGGACTTTCAATTCTATTCCACTGATTAATTTATCTATCTTTATGCCAGTACCATGCTGTTTTGACCATTGTAGCTTTGTAGTGTGTTTCAAGATCAGGCAGTGAAATACCTCCTTTTTTAGAATGCTTTTGGCTATTTGGCTATTTATTTCCCTTCCAAATAAATTTGGTAATTATCTTTCCTATTTCTGTAAAGTAGGCTGTTGGAATTTTTATTGGTATTGCATTGAATCTATAAATCAGTTTAGGTAGGATTGACGTCTTCACGATATTTAGTCTTCCAATTCCATGAACACGGAATGTCTTCCCATTTGTTTAGATCTTCCGTGATTTCTTTTAGCATTGTTTTGTAGTTTTCTGAGTTTAGATCCTGTATTACTTTGATTAAATTGATCCGTAGGTATTTGAGTCTTTTTGTTGCTATTATAAATGGGTTTTTTTTTTCCTGATTTCCTCCTCAGATTGTTCATTACTAGGGTACAGAAACATTACTGATTTTTGCATGTTGATCTTGTATCCTGCTATTTTGCTAAACTCATTTATTAGCTCAAGTAGCTTTGTTGTAGACATTTCAGAATTTTCTAAATATAGGATCATGTCATCTGCAGATAGTGCAAGTTTTACTTCCTCTTTTCCTACTCAGATGCCTTTTTTTTTTTTTCTTGTCTAATTGCTCTAGGTAGAACTTCTAGCACAATACTGAATAACAGTGGTGACAGTGGGCAATCTTGTCTTGTTCCCGATCTTAGAGGCAAAGCATTCAACCTTTCCCCATTAAGTATGATGTTGGCTATGGGTTTTTCATATATGCCCTTTACCATATTGAGGAATTTTGCTTCTATTCTTATATTTTGAAGTGTTTTTATCAAAAAAGGATACTGTATTTTGTTGAATGCCTTTTCTGCATCAATCGAGATGGTCATGTGGTTTTTTTCCCTTCAATTTGTAAAGTGATATTTTACACTAATTGATTTTCTTATGTTAAACCACCCTTGCATATGGAATAAATCCCACTTGGTTATGGTGTATAATTATTTTGATATGTTGTTGGATTCGATTTGCAAGTATTTTGTTGAGAATTTTTGTATCTATGTTCATTAGAGAGATTGGTCTCTAATTTTCTTTTTATGTAATATCTTTTTCTGGCTTTGGTATTAGGATGATGTTGGCTTCATAAAATGTGTTGGATAATTTTCCCTCCTGTTTAATTTTTTGGATTAGTATTGATTCTTCTTGAAATGCTTGGTAGAATTCACCTGTGAAGCCATCTGATCCTAGACATTTCTTTGCTGGGAGATTTTTGATGATGGATTCAATCTCTTTAAATGTGATTGCTTCATTAAGTTCTTGTATTTCTTGTAGCATCTGTGTAGGTTGTTTGTATGTTTCTAGGAATTTGTCCATTTCATCTAGGTTGTCTAGTTTGTTGGCATATACTTTCTCATAATATCCTCTTATGATCCCCTTTATTTCTGTGGGATCAGTCGAACCCTTTCATTTCTGATTGTATTTATTTGCAACTTCTCTCTTTTTTCTTTGTTATTCTAGCTAAGAGTTTGACAATTTTAATGCTCTTCTCAAAGAACCAGCTTTTGGTTTTATTTTCTCTATTTTTTTGTTCTCAATTTCATTTATTTCTGCTCTAATCTCTATTATTTATTTCCTTCTGCTTGCTTTGGGAATGGTTTCCTGTTATTTTTCTAGTTTCTCTAATTGTTCAGTTAGATCACTGATGTTAGCTCTTTCTTCTTTTTTAATATAGGTGTTTAGGGCTATAAATTTCCCACTCAGCACTGCCTTCACTGTATCCCATTGGGTTGTTTTTTTTTTTTTTTTAAAGAAATTTTAGATTACATAAATGTTACATTAAAAATATGTGGGATTCCCATATGCCCCACTCCTTCCCCCTCCCACACTTTCCCACGTTGACAACATCCTTCATTAGTGTGGTACATTTGTTAAAATTGATGAACTCATATTGAAGCATTGCCACTAACTGTGGGTTATACTTTACATTATAGTTTACACTCTGTCCTGCCTAACTTTGTAAGTTATGACAAAATATATAATGACCTGTATCCATCATTGTAAGGTCATGCAGGACAATTCCATTGTTCTGAAAATGCCCCTATATTACACCTATTTTTCCCTCTCCCTCCCATCAGACCTCTGGTGGCCACTGCCTCCACATCAATGATAACAGTTCTTCCATTGCTAGAATAACAATAAATCTATAGTAGAATAATAGTAAGTCTCCTTAGTCCATTGTTCATTCCCCAATCTTGAGGATTTGGGGATGGTGAAGCCCACTACACCTCTAATTGAGAGGGGCTTAGATCCCATGGGGCAGATGGATGGAACTATCTTGCTTGCAGTTGTAGACTCTGTTCCTTGGGATGGGTGTTGTACATCATCATCTCCTTGTTAGTTGTCCTGAGTGAGTTCATTGAACTGGAGAGTAGGTGTTGCAACTCTTCTGAGATTCAGGACCCAACTGGCACATGGACAGACCAAAGATTTAAGTCTCTTGGACATATACCTATCAAGTATAGTACTAACTGTACATTCAGATAGAAGGGGCAGAAGAGCCATGTGTAGGGAAACCACAAATGAGTCCAACTCTGTCACACTGGGGAGCATAAATTCCAAGGTGAGGCCCAATGGTAGGATGGCAAACTCCTGAGCTGTCTGCCCTGCCTATAGTGTTTGGATGTCTCTAGAACCCTCAGAAGCCCCGCTATATAAGGCAATATTTACTGTGGCAGTCAATGAGATCCTTCTGAGACATGCATGAGCATAACTTCTGGAATGACCTCCCGACTCACTTTGAAATCTCTTAGCCATAAGAACTCATTTGTCTTTGCCATTTCCCCCTTATGGTCAAGGTCTTTTTCTAGGTGTATTGCTAATTGGTGCTTGGTAATAATCCCTTGGTGCCAGGGAGGCTTATCCCTGCGAGTCATGTCCCATGGGGGGAAAGGTAGTACGTTTATATGCTGAGTTTGGCTTAGAGAGAGGCCACATTTAAGCAACAAGGATGCCCTCAGGAGGTAATTCTTAGGCAACATATAATGTTAGGCTAGTTTCAATTTCAAAAGAAAAGGTTCATAAGTACAATCATCAATATCAAGGACCCGGTGCAATGGTCCATCCTGCTTTACTAGGTACTGCCCCTGTACTCAGGGGATTCTTGCTGTCACATTAGAGAATGTGGCAGGGCTCCCCAGGATGGGAATTCTATATTCTTTCGGTTATTGTGTGGATCTCCACCCACTGTGACAATGCCCCATGAATACTTGAACACATTCATATGCCTTAGAGGCATGCCCCAGATGAACCCCCTCCCATGCGTTCCTCCGTCACTGACACGCCACACCAGTGTTCCTCCCCTGCCACAGTTGTGACCCTTTTGTGATTAAAAACCTCTCCAAAGATGAAGCCAAGGAAATAACCAAATAAAAATAAGAAAATAATAGTTTAAATAATAAAAATTTTCAGACATTATGTCTTTCATCACTAAGATCTGTTGTCTTGTATAAGTTGTGTTTCATTTTCATTGGTCTCAATATATTTACTAATTTCACTTATAATTTCTTCTTTGACCCACTGATTGTTAGGAGTATGTTATTTAGCCTCCACACATTTGCAAATTTCTCCTTTCTCATCTATAACTCATTTCCACTTTCATTCCATTATGATCCGAGAAAGTACTTTCAATCTTTTATATTTATTGAGACCTGTCTTGTGACCTAACATGTCTTCTATCCCGTAAAGATCCATGAGCACTTGAAAAGAATGTATAACCCGCTGATTTGGGATGGTACGTTCAGTATATGTCTATTAGGTCTAGCTCAGTTATCATATTGTTCAGTTTCTCTGTTTCCTTGTTGATCTTCTGTCTAGTTGTTCTCTCTAATGATGTGAATGGTGTGTTGAAGTCTCCAACTATTATTGTAATGATGTCTATTTCGCCCTGCGGTTTTGCCAGAGTTTGCCTCGTGTATTTTGGGGCACTTTGCTTAGGTGCATAGATATTTATGACTGTTATTTCTTCCTAGTGGATTGTCCCTTTTATTAATATATAATGACCTTCTGTGTCTCTTATAACTTTTTTGCACTTAAAGTCTGTGTATTAGTCCGCCAAAGGGGTGCTGATGCAAAATACCAGAAATCTGTTGGCTTTTATAAAGGGCATTTATTTGGGGTAGAAGCTTACAGTCACAAGGCCATAAAGCAAAAGTTACTTCCCTCACCAAAGTCTATTGCCACGTGTTGGGGCAAGATGGCTGCCGAGGTCTGCCAAGAGTTCAGGCTTCTTGGGTTCCTCTTCCCGGGGTTTCATTTCTCTCCAGGCTCAGCTGCTGTGCTCTCTCTACAAGGCCAGCAGTAGATTATCAGGCAAATGGCTCTCTTTCTCTTCCCAAGGCCTCTTCCAATGTTTAATGGAGACTTCTCTCCTTCCTCACATATTTGCTTCTCTATGTGTTTTCTTCCCGGGCTCCAGGATCAAAACTCCAACTAACTCTTCTGCCATGTCATTTTTCTGTGAGTCCCCACCCTCTAATGGGACAGGGGCCCAACATCCTACTGACATGGCCCAATCAAAGCCCTAATCATAATTTAATCACACCCAGGTACAAACCAGTTTACAAACATAATCCAATATCTATTTTTAGAATTCATAAACAGTGCCAAACTGCCACAGTCTGTTTGTCCAATGTTTTTTGGATACTGCTTGCATGGAGTATCTTTTCCCAACTTTTCACTTCTAGCCGATTTGTATTCCTGGGTCTAAGGTGAGTCTCCAGTGTGTAGCATATGAATGGCCCGTTCTGTCAGCCTATATCTTTTGATTCAGGAATTTAATCCATTCACATTCAATGATATTACTGTGAATGCATTATTTACTTCTACCATTTTATTCTTTGGTTTTCACATGTCATATCTTATTTTCATCATTTTACTCTTTCCGTTATCCTTTCTGGTATTCTTACCTTCTACATTCTTCTCCAAGCCTCTCTCTCCTGTCTTTTTCTTTTGGGCTGTAAGGTTTCCTTTCATACTTCCTGCAAAGGTGGATTCGTTTTGATGAACTCTCTTAGTTTCTGTTTATTTGTGAATATTTAAACTCACCCTCATATTTGAAGGACAAGTTTGCTGGATAAAGAAATCTTGGCTGGCAGTTTTTTCTTTCAGTATCCTAATTATATCATACCACTGTCATCTTGCCTCCATGATTTCTGATGAGAAATCCACACTAAGTTTTACTGGGTGTCCCTTCTATGTGATAGTTTGCATCTCCCTTGCTGCTCTCAGAATTTTCTCTTTATCTTTGATGTTTGACATTCTGAGTAGTATGTGTCTTGGAGTACGTTTATTCAGATTTATTCTGATTGGGGTACGCTGCACTTCTTGGACATGTAAATTCATGTCTTTCATGAGGGTTGGGAAATTTTAGCCATTGTTTCCTCAAATACTCTTTCTGCCCCTTTTCCCTTCTCTACTCCTTCTGGAACTCCCATGACACATATGTTACTGTGCTTTGTGTTATCATTCAACTCCCCAAGCCCCTGCTCAATTTTTTCCATTCTTTTCTCTCCCTGTCCTCCTCCTTCAATTTCAGCTGTTCTGTCTTCTATATCGCTTATTCTTTCTTCTATCATTTCGAGTCTGTTGTTGTATGCCTCTAATGTGTTTTTTTATCTCACCTATTGTGTCATTCCCATGAGTTCTGTTATATTTCTGTTCAGATTTTCATAGTCTTCATTGTGCTTGCCCATTGTCTTCTTGATGCCATTTACCTCTTTATCCATATTGTCTTTCAACTCATTAATTTAATTTTGGAAATTCGTATGAATCTCGTTGATTATTTGTCTCAAATCTTGTGTCTCATCTGGGCTTTTGTTATATTCCTTTGCTTGGGCCATTTCTTCCATTTTCTTAGTATGGCTTGTAATTTTTTGCTGATGTCTAAGCATCTGGTTATGATGGTGAGTTTATGCTGATGCTCAAGTTCTTTCTCTTTTGCAGGGATTTAGTGGGAGGAGGCTGTGTGTTACTGCCATTTTTTTGCTTCTTGGTTCAACCTGTTCTAGGTCTTTAGGATACTCCCTGTTAGTTGCTCAAATCTGGGCCATGGACCCAGTATGGGTTGCAGTCCTGCTTCCAAGGGCCTTGAGGAATAAGGATGTAAAGGCCAGAAAAAGCCTCTTTTACTCATTTACTTTTAATTTCCTCACATGCACTTCTTGGTTTGCCAGCAGATGACACTCTTCTCAGTTCAAATCCTGGTTGGAGTGTAGTCACTGCAACACTGACAGTAATAATGTGACAGAGGATCTTGACTGGAAGCTATTCAGATCCTTACAATTCATACTTTCTCAGAGGCTGTTCTCCAACCTTTGCTGGTAGCCTCCTCCCTTTTCCTGGGTGGGAAATAATTCCACTCCCCTCTGCATCCTCACCAACCAGTCCTGGTCAGTAGGGAGGATGGCTGAAAGAGTGGTTGGATCTCTTTAGTTGCATACTGGCTCTCAGCCTGGAAGGGCTCATGGGACACAGCAGATGAAATTTGTTGGCCAAGAGCCTAATCAGCCTAGGCTGCCTCCCTCCCTCTCCCATTTCCTGGGTAGATGAATTCCTGTGGTTCCCTCTGTCTGTAGCCACCAGCCCGAGGCCAGAGAATTCAAAATTTTCTGCTCATAGTATGGGGGAAGGGCACTGGTAGCTGCATCTGCATGTTCTACTCACAATCTTTCCATCAAGATTTTTTTTCCTGTGCCCCTCTCTCTTCTGGGTGGTGTCCATCCTTCCCCTGGTGTCCTAAATCCTAGAACATTTTTTTCCAAGCTGTTACTGCCTGTCCTCTAGCTATTTTTTCTGGGAGAGAAGAGAGTCTCATGTCTTTCTAATCCGCCATCTTCCCGGACGATGCATTATTAATTTTGATATAGTCACATTATTCTAGTACTTTCCAGTATTGGTTGAAGATGATCTAAGTTACCTTTAAAAACTATAATTCATTTCCTTAAGTGAAAGAACCAGTATTTTAAATATGCTTGTTGTAAGCCTGGATTACTTTAGAACTGAGAGCTTGGCAGACCTTCTCTTCAAAGAGAATGTCAAAGACAATAATAACAGTCATGATACCATATATTTGTAGAGGACTTTTATCATTTTATCAATTAAGTCCCCCCATAACAACTCAGAGTTTTGAAGTTGTTACGGTTCTATTTGACTCTCCTTCAGCAAATAGATCCTGTAGCGTATATGATCATGTTGTTTTCTATAACTCTCAACTGTGTGCCATCTTGTGCCACTTTATGGTGCTGTGATATATGCATATGAGGTTCATATGGGCATATGTCTTATCTTACCAGCTAGGCTGAAAGCTCTTTGACATCAGAGGATCTGTAAATGCTTCTTTCTATCTCCTGTGGTCCTTTGCTTCAATTAAGCATCCAGTCCATTTCATCATAATGATGATCAAGAAGAAGTTGTTAATAATATGCAGGTCTCTGAATAATTAGCCCTTCAAAAGAAAACAGAATCTTTAAAAGATATGAAAATGCTTGGATTTTCCTTTAAGAGGTATACTGATTGTTCCTGTGCTAATGTATAATTAATGATTGCTGGTTATCCAAACTACCTTCCAGCCAATGAGTATAATCACCATTCTTCCAAACCTTACTAATGAACAGCTAATTTGACTTCCACATCCTTGTATAGTCTACTGGATGCCCCCTGATCAATATATTGATGGGATGCAAGAGGGAGCACAGATACTTCAGAACATGGATAATCTGCTTTTTCTGTCTTTTTCACAAAATTCAATGTATATTTATGCTCATTTTCTTCTCAGGTAGAAATGAGTCCTCTGGAGAATGCAATTGAAGTGTTGGAAAATAAGAATCAGCAGCTGAAGACTCTGATTAGTCAGTGTCAGACAAGACAAATGCAGAATATTAATCCCCTGACCATGTGCCTGAATGGAGTTATAGATGCTGCGGTTAATGGTGGGGTTTCCAGGTACCAAGAGGTGAGGATTGGGTATTGTTTGAGAGGTTTTCAGATGTGATTTCTTAGGGTTTCATGAATCTTTTTCCAAAATATATACACATATAAGCATGCAAACATGGGGCTATAAGTGACAGAATCACTTTTTAAATAGAACAAACATAGAGCCATTTGTGATGCCTACTTTATTTCCACTTTCCCAAGATGTGATAGATGTAGGATAAAAGTGGATATGTGTGTGTGTGTGTGTGTGTGTGTATGTTCTAGCAAGAATAAAAGAGAGAGGATCAGGGTTATTTAATCAATGTCCATCTAAATCATTCCCTGGGTAAAGAGATCCATGGGCATAGAAAATTCTGATCTTGGTTAGAAGATATTTTAAGTGGACTTTTTATCTACTCTCCTAGTATTAAACACAAAGGCATAATAACCTGGGAGGTGAGGCTGTCATCTTGGTCACATTTAATCTTTTTAAAAAATTTGTATTGTGGTAATATATATACAACAGAAAACTTCCCATTTTAATACTTCTTAAGTGTGCATTAATGACATTCACAAATTATCATGCAGTCATTACCACTATCCATTACCCAAATTTTTCCATCACTCCCAGCAGAAACTCTGTACCCATAAAGCATTAACTCTCCATTCCCCATCCTCGCCCCCTGCCTCTGCTACCCTGTAATCTACTTTTTGTCTCTATGAATTTGCACATTCTAGTTATCACATAAATGAGATCACACAATAGCTGTCCTTTTGTATCTGGCCTTTTCATTCAACATGATGCCTTCAAGGTTCATCCATGTTGTACCATCAGGTCACACTGAATCCTAAGGATTTTGCGCTATAATGCCACAAAGCATGTTGATTTGGGCTTATTTGTTTTACCAAAGGTACTCATTACACAATCTCTGACTTCCTTTAACCCTTTCCTTATGAACCTTTTCTGACCAGCTGCCCACACTAAGAATCACTCCATCTATCCCCAAACTTGGTTTGTGATGGTGTCATTTCTTTGAAAATTTTTAAATCTTTAAAAATGACTCCATCACTTCTTTCATAACTAAGCTTAAGTAAACTGACTGTCCCTCTCTTTCTAGGCATTCTTTGTCAAAGAATATATTTTAAGTCACCCTGAAGATGGAGAGAAAATTGCACGGTTAAGAGAGCTGATGCTTGAGCAGGTAAGGGGAGCAGAAGCGAGCACCTTCTCTCGACTCTGCCTGGAGATGTGCTTCCTTTCCAAGAGAGCCATCTATATGGTTTTCTACACCTGTCGTCTAACTGGAGCTGGCAGTCAGGGGTTACAGAGTCACCTGTAATGTATCCCAACCTGCTCCTCCACTTTTTCTTCCCACTTTGATATAAAAATAAATTTAACAATGAGTAGACCTTGGCAGCTCATTCTAACTAACAGCTTCATGTAGTCTCTTAGGTTCCTTGAATGTTCTCTCCCTAAGGACTAAATGTAGGCTTAGTGCTGACTTTTCACTCAAAACTTTGAGCTCAAATAAGATTCAGGCCAATCAGAAGTCAATGAATAGATGAAAGAATTAATGAATGGGATTATTATAATCAGGAAATGGGAAATCAGTAGTACTTTAAAACAGTATCATGTTTGCTGACTAAAGCCTACAGATTATATGATATGAGCACAACTAGATACAACCTCATCATTTTCTATGCCAAAGAAGCACAGTTTATTTTTATTTACTTGGCACCATCAAGTATCTGTTGCCTATTGTGTCCCTTATTGAGTAGATCTTGGCCTGAAAAAGGTTTTAAACCTCTGAAGTAGGAGACATTATGGTTGGAAGTCTGGGTTGGATAAGAAATAACGGAGGATGTTTCATTACCATGAAAAGTGGAATGTGTATGATAAAGTGTGACAAAAGCATCTCTTCCTACTTGATAGGACCAAATTAACAAATAAGGCATGCTTTTTTGGATTAGCAAATGAGGTTGTGTCTCATTTCAGTCCATATTTTCTGCTTTGTAGGCCTAGTCTACAAAACCTGATACTGGGGAGAGAAAAGTAATCATGGGGAAGGGCCATGGCTGGAATGGGTTTAGTTGTACATTTTCTGGAAAGGAGAAAGGAGTGACTTAAAGTTGCCTTGCAAGGAAATAGAGAATAAGTCAAGTCCCCAGTTTCCTAAGGGCAATGTAAATGGTAAAAGTGAGCAGTTTGGGTCATCTAATACTTGGAACTATGGAATGACTTTAACCTTTGTGAGTTTTTTAAAATTGATGTTTTATCTGAACAGAATCTCTTATGTGTAGTTTGGTTCTCCCCAGGATTCTATCAGTTGTATTCAACCTGACTGGATTCTTTCCCGAGAATTAAAATGGTGGGTCAGTGCCAGGAAGCTGCTTAAGAAAAATAAAACTGGAAGCCTTTATTTCCACCACATCCTGCCTGATTGTATTATGTGGGTCTTGTGGAAAGAGCCGTGACCTAGGAAACATTAGTATTCTCTCAGAGATGTAGGGCATCATTCTTTGGACCTGTGTGAAGCAGGGGCACCGAGATGGGCCACCATGCTCTTTCCTTCTAGGACTTGTTGCCTCAGCTGTTAGGAGAGCTGGCAACAGACACCTCCAGCTGTCAGGTCCTTCAGGGATTGCCTCAGCTACAGAGAGCCACCTCACCCAAGGTCCTCACCTTCCTGCCTGAGGAGGAGATAGAAAGTCTGGCCATTTGGGCCCAACACAGGACAGCTCTGACACACCATGAAAGCTCCCATTGGCAGAGGCTGACAGAGCAGCATTGCAACCCAACTTTTCCTTCTGCCCCTCTCTCCCACTGGCACTGATCACAAGGGCATTCCCTAATAAACACCCTAATCTCCCTGCCAGAGTCTTTTCCCAGAGAACCCAGCCTGCAACATTTTCTAGGCAAAAGGGAAGTCACCTAACAGCTGGTGAGTCTCCTGTACTTAGGCTCAGCTCATTCACTAGCCCTCCTACCCCCTCATCCCAGAGGTCAGTCTCTCCCCTCTATGCCTCAGACAGAGACTCCACTCAAACTATTTCTGTCAGAGGTGCCCTTGATATCAATTCCAGTATATTTTTATCTTCATGCACATGTGCTGGCAGCAGGTGAGCATCCAAAATGGGAGCTAACAGAGTCCCAGCTCCGTAGGGAAGGTGCTGGGCTCTTTAACCCACAGGGCTCAGTCCTGTTTGACCTGACCTTTCAGTCTGGAATCTACATAAGCTGTAAGATTAAAAGGCCTTGTGGTGAAATGTGATTTGTTTTCCTCCCAGCCTATGGAATAGGTTCTTTTGACTACTTTGGCGTGGAGGCATTTTTTAAAAAAATGTTAAAGATAGTTGTTATTCAAATCAAAGGAATTAAGTCCTATTGATAGTTGAACCAGGGAAACCCTGAAAGTTGATGTTCATCTCTTTTTGGGTGCTCACAGCAGGAAAACTTTTTTTAAGTAGGAGCTGCTCCCTTGTTGCATTATTAGTGAACAAGAATAATATATTTTTTTTTTTACAAAACCCAAAAGCATAGCATAATATAATCCTATTATAGGATTCCTGTTTTTTGTCTTTTTCCTTCTTCTCTGAAGATTTTTAAAGTCTGTGGGTGGGATGGGGAAAACACAGAACCACCTGACAGAAGAGAGGAAGGTAAAATGGAAGGTAAAGTGGAAGTGAGGGGTACCATCAGAGAAAGGATCCCTGGGGTGATTGCCTGCCCTTCTGCCCCCATTCCCTGCCCCCGTCTGGGAAGGGCCAAAGGGACACAACCATTAAGAAGAGTTGTTACAGATCTAAAGTCCATGGGAAAATCGATCATGGGAATCAGACAGACCTAAGTTCACATCTCTATTTGTCTTTTACTACATACAGGATTCTCCTGAGCCTCACTTTCCTCATCTGTGAAGTGCCCATAGTGCCTCGCTTACAGAATTGAGAGGTTTAGCGATAATGCTCACAAAAAGCGTAGCCCAGCGCTTGGCACCTAGCCGGCATTTAGGGAGTGGTAGTCATTGGCGTATGTTTTTTCCTTATGTTCTTACCAAGGCACAGATTCTGGAATTTGGTTTGGCCGTCCATGAGAAGTTTGTGCCTCAAGATATGAGACCTCTCCACAAAAAGCTGGTTGATCAGTTCTTTGTGATGAAGTCGAGTTTAGGAATACAGGTACGTACACAGAGTGTCCACGGTGGGGCAGTGTGACTGTTGGCTTTTTGGTTAGAGGAAGGATGAAGTGTCCAATAGTGACATCTTTTGGTTTTGCTGCCAAGCTGCACCATTTTACCAGGAAACACGCATTGTCTGCTACTTCCCATACTCATCCTTTATGAAACCAAAAAGGTAAACGAGGGAAGATATAATAATATTGAAACTTACCTCAAGACATCCCTAAATAAAGATTTCACGACAATTAGGATGTGTGTCTGGTCTTCTAACATATCTCACAAGTTATTTTTCCCACATAATTTCTGTTCTACACTACTTTTTTTTTACGTCTTTAGGAGTTCTCTGCTTGTATACAAGCCAGTCCAGTCCATTTTCCTAATGGTAGCCCTCGCGTGTGTCGAAACTCAGCACCAGCTTCTATGAGCCCAGATGGTACCAGGGTAATTCCTAGGCGCAGGTAAGTCATATTCTGAATTATCTTACAATTTGGCATCTTCACAAGATGATCTGGAACAATTCTCTCATTCTTTATGGTGCAATTTGTCAGATACGCTATTTCTTAATGAAATAATTAACCCACCAGGCAGCGGCAGACATCTGCCACTGGTAAAATAGCAACAGCATGAGAAAGAAATGCCAACATTTGATTGTCGAGGCAAACAGGAGATAACAAAATGGGGTGTATTTTTTTCCTTTGCTTTTATACCAAGCCAGCATGTGATAAAGTACAATTCAGAGACAGAGTTAATGACCATTTTTTTTTCCCTCCCGAAACAGCCCATTAAGTTACCCAGCTGTCAACCGCTACTCTTCCTCCTCCCTGTCCTCCCAAGCTTCTGCTGAAGTAAGCAATATTACAGGGCACTCAGAAAGCTCTGATGAAGTCTTTAACATGCAGGTACTTTACTGGCTTTTTGTCTAGTCATGTTTATTCCTTTTTTGTCTCAAAAGTTTCTGTTCACTCTGAGGTGCTAATGAACAGAACTAAGAGTAAGAACTTGACTTAAGGACAGATGTTTATTTCTTATTGCTTTTTTGGTCTTTGGAGTCTTCATAAAGATGTTTCTTTCCAAACTGCCCTGTCTGCTCCGAGAAGACATAACCCAGCAATTGGAAAGCCCGGGAATGCTGTACAGGGGTAGCTTTGAGACCCAGCTCTGATTTGGTTCTTTAGTTCAGGCCTCTTGGAGCATGTTGCCACATACTGGCTGCCCCTTTGCAGTTCTATGTGGTTTGGGGGATTGTTCTGATATTCTCTCTACTTAGGTATGTTTTGGAAAATTTCTATTGAAAAAGGTTTTTTTAAAAAAGAAGAAATTAAATTTTTAGGGATTTTAGAACCAGTTTGACTCATAACAGAAATGTTTGAGACACTGCTAATTTGGCATTTATGATAATTCAGGAAAAATAAGATGAAATTTTCCTCACCACCATCTTTGTTTTCCCAAAGATGGGCATAATACATATTGCCAAATTAATGCTAAAAACATGGTTTTTGGAGACAATGAAAAGGCACATTCTAACCCTTTTAGAAGCGCTCACCTATTTATGTGCCTAAGGCTGGGAGCCATTCTGCTTACATTTCAGGCAGGAAGTGCTTTGCTGACTGGTACTGAGTCACCGTATGTAGCTGAAACTCACGTAAATGCATTGGCAGTCGTCAATATCTCAGATTCTTGATTGAGTCTGGCTGCCTTCTCTGTCTGAGCTAAGGTTTTTCTATATCTCTCAATATTTACCTTTTTGCTAATTTGGAAAAACTGTGGGTGATTTTGTTTCAAATGTCACTGTTGTCGGTAGCCTCTAAACAGGATATGATCACAGCTGTCTGTGTATTTGCAGCCAAGTCCATCTACCTCAAGCTTGAGTTCTACCCACTCTGCTTCACCTAATGTGACAAGTTCTGCTCCATCGAGTGCTCGAGGTCAGTGCCAGGGTGAGGGGTAGAGTAAGGGTGCCCAGAACCTTCCAACCCCAGGGAACCATGATTTCAGTTTCCTAAACTGCCCAACTATGCCACAGCACTCAGGCTCGCCCCTCCACGAAGGTCCAACACGACCACCATGCTCATAGTTCTTTCTCTCCTTTTCTTTCTAGCTTCTCCTTTGTTGTCTGACAAACACAAACATTCCAGAGAAAACTCTTGCTTGTCCCCAAGAGAGAGACCCTGCAGTGCCATCTATCCGACACCTGTGGAGCCTTCTCAGGTAGTCCTTGAGAAGACACAGAGACCAGAAAACAGGCAAAAGTCTGGAACTGCTTCCATCTCTCTTCAGAAACAAACATTAGCTGCCAGAGCCACCAGATGGGTTATGTTAGACAAGTCCACTTGGGCGGAGAGTACACCTCTGTTCATTGTTAGGAATTTCTGTTTGGGCCCTATTACTGATAGGAATAAAAGGTTGTTGCCTGCACAGCAAAGCTGAGAGGGAAATGGGAAGAGACTTTAACCTCCTTGATCTGACTCTGTTGCTGCTACCTAAACATTAGAAGGGGTAGTTAGGTGAGTTGATGCCTGTGTGTGCGTTTGCGTGTGTCTATAGTGGAGGTTGTGGAAAACTTCTTTCGTTATTGGAAGACCCTGGAGGAGAACCATGCTGCTTTCCAGCAGACTTTCTTTTCGGCCCTTACCTAGTGTGAGAAAGCTGCAATTGGTTCCTTTCTGAGAAAGCCATGAGTGTAGGGAGAATTTCTATTTGCCTTTGCTCTTCTCCTTTAATGTCCGGAAAGGGAAGCAGTTGAGTCCTGGGGCCTTCTCTTCATGTCTCAGGAGTGAGGGAGCCACGCCCTCACCCCCTGCCCGATCTGGTTTGAAGTGATGCTTCTTCCTCTGAATGAGCACAGGGCGGCAAGCTGGGCCCTCTGGGTACTTCAAGTGCTTTGAACAAAAGGTAGTTTCAAAATTGAAGATTCTTGTGTAGCCTGCAATTTCACAGATTGTTTGGGAATAATTTAGGAGCAGAGAAGAAGAGTTAATTTGGACTACGGCTAATTTCTTAGTTTTTCTACACCATCCTGGCAGAAAGTCTGTAGCTGCAGATGGAAATGAATGAGAGCGAGTGGGATTGGGCTTGATTGGTTTATCTCTGCTGATTGTGTGATCCTCCTGAAAGTCCCAGGATACCTCATCTGTACTACACTGATGTCTCACAGAAATGATATCTGGGTGTGTTTGGCTAAACCAGCTAATCATTTTTATTTCTCTTTGTCACTTGATGTTACATGGGAATTTCACTGTTCCATCTGATCTAAGAGAACATGTTGTCGGCATGGGGGACTCAAAGCTTTCCCTGATTAGCCTCCCAAGGTTTCTGCTTTTGGTAAAATTTGAGGCAGTGTAGATCTTGCCCAAATTTCAATATTATGGATTACTTTTGTGCATTGGCTTTTAAGGACAGCATACTCTTTCCTTTAATATATTAGGTAGAATCATATAAAGCTGGCATTTTTGCAGATTTTTAAAAATTGTAGAATATCAGCCATTTCTTAAGTTTTAACCTAATAGAAAATTTAAAATATGAAGGAGTTAAAGTCCATTTACCTAGAGCTTTTTGAACTTGTTTCTCCTTTCATTCTTACTTGTATTTCATATTACCAGTCCAGCATTTGTGTTTACAAAGAACTTTATAGCTTAACTGATATATACTATTTATTTTCCCCTACATTTTATTATGAAAATTTATTTACCATTTATATTTAAAATCTAATACAAACTTTTTAATCACTGTGTTCTTTCTCAAAGCATAAGCCTCCTCTCCCCTTTTTTCATTAAACATAAGTAAATTCTTTGTTCCTAGGCTCATCATACCATATAAAAATTATTTTGAACAAATGGTTTTTCAGTAATGAGATAATTGTCCTATTTTCTAAAAGATCTCACATGTCAGCATATTGCATCATAAAAAAATAGACTCTTATACCTTTCCAGAGGATGCTGTTTAATCATATTGGAGATGGGGGTTTGCCACGCAGTGACCCTAATCTTTCTGCACCTGAGAAAGGTGGGTATAAAGCCAGCCTGGTCATCAGTCCTGAAATGGGTAAGGGTTTGTTTTGTCCTCATTTTCTCCAGTCTTTTGTGTATCTGTGTGGAAGGCAATTCCTCGAGATCTTTAATTATCAGGACTAGTTTGCTCTTTAGGAGATTAATGAAAGACAGTTATTCATGCTTCAGACTCTGTGAGTTACTGAGGCAATTTCTGCACTTTATAAAAGAAAGTTGCCAATTAGGCTACTTGTTCACAAAATGAAAATAGCAACTTCCCAGATTGATTTCGTGGTCCCTTCCTTTGTCTCCCTTACAAAGCTCATTCTGCCAGCTCATCTGTTGTTTGCTGTGACTCAGGCATGGCTCTTGTACAATTAAATACTATTTCAGAATTGCAATCCAGTGCATAATGGAGTGTGCCCTGCCTCAAGGTCATGAGAAAAAGGAGAACCAAACATATTTGTAGCTGTAAATAGCCAATTAGCATCAGTCTGTGCAATAGGGCAGAGGATAACGAGCAGGTTAAGTGTGACTTCCTCAACTGTGGACTTGCAGCAAGTCACCCATTCACTTCTCTTAGGGTCAAACCTCAAAAATAGGAGAGGCCCCACAGGCCAATGAGTCAGGAGTCACTAATGAAATGTCCTGGTGAATTGCTCTTTAACTGCCCACAGTAAGAATTAGACTTGTTGTCATTTGGGTACACTGACATATTAATATTAAAACTTTCCTTGGGAGATGGAAATTAGTGAGATCCTTAGCCAAAATTATTTTAAAGCACAGATGTAGCTATACTGTTACACATCAAATAGTGATCTTTGGCTGTAGAATTTAAGGTTGTTGGTATTTTTCTTATCCCATCTACCAAAGAAAAACACAGAGGAAATTTTAAAGGAACAGAGAAGAAAAATATTTTAAGAGTGGTATAATCTTGAAATCCTAGATATAGCCATTAGATGGCAGTGCCTGTACAGGGAGCAAGCTACTGATCTAGTAAAACTTCATTGTGTGGCAGCTATTTATAACCTTGTGTGTCCTTCACTTGTTCCTAACAGGGTAGCTCCATTTTTCTGCATCTTATGGAAGCATGGAGCAGACAGATTACAAAAAAAAAGGAATAATACTATCAGTGTTCCAAATTATTTGGGGGATATACTTCAGTATAATTCATTTATTTCAGGAACAATCATCCTTTCCTCAAAGGGCTGGTTGACAGGATGGTTTGGCATGGCTGTTCTCGCCCAACTATTCTGCCAAATATTTGAAATGTTAGTATGCCGTTGCCTTCTGCCTTTTCGGTTGCCACTTGTCCAGAAATTTCCACTAAAAAACAAGACTTAAAATAGTCCAGGGACTACATCTTCCATCTGTTATCCAGCATCTAAACATATTTGTAGTTCTCAACAAATTTCTACACTCCAGCATAAAGATTTGTAGTTCTGTTTGACAGTTTGAGGGAAATAGAAAGATGTGCTATCACCCAATTAAATGTCAACTCTAACTGTTAGGTAACCAATTAAATAAAGGTTTAGTATTCAGGAGGTTTTTTTCTTTTTTAAATCCAGTTGATTTTTTTCATTCTGGATAATTTTTACTTTCTCATAATATCTCATGTGTTAGAAGGGCAAAGCTAGACCATGTGTTTTTAGCTGTGTTATTCCCTTCCAGCTGTGAATCCCACTCCTAGCAGCTGGAGCCTGGACAGTGGGAAGGAAGCCAAGAACCTGTCGGATAGTGGGAAACTTATCTCTCCCCCTGTCCCTCCAAGACCCACACAGACTGGTGGGTATTTGAAGCCTCTGAACAAGCGATTTTAATAAAATAATTTTTAATGGCTACTCCAACTTGTCCTGAATTCCAGAGAAAGGTAGGCATTTGCTTTCTGAGGTAAAAAAAACTTAGTAGCTGCCCAGTTCATTTACAAGGTTCTCCCTTTTCCCTGAACATCTATTCTTATCTTAATTTTGAAAGGGGTATCACTGAGCCAAGTATGGTCCATCCTTAATAAACACCTCAGACAGATTTTTTAGAGTGTTTTCTTACTTGATGCCATCCTCAAAATTTGAGGAGGTGCCCTAACCTTGCTAAGCCACTAACATTTTCTCTCTGCTTTAATCACCTCATGCTTATCAGCTTCTGCTAATTCAGCTGCTTCCTTCAGTCTTCTTCAGGCCTGACACCAAGATTTCAAGTTATCCCTAAACAGGGACTGGCTAACATTAACTTTGATAGGCTGTGAGAGCAACTACCTTGTACCCAGAGCTACCTGATACCTGTAGATTAGAGATGTATTCAAGGGCAGCATTTCTCAAAGGGTGATTCAGGGCATTGCATCCCATGGGGTGCCAGCCTAAGAAGCAAATTCCTGGGCCTAACCTTAAAACTATTCAATCAAAATTTTGGTTTTTCTGGGGTAAGACTCTAGAATCTGATTTTTGCCATACCTTTCAGGTGATTCTTCTGGCCACTAGAATTTGAGAACCCCTGAAAATGGTTCTTACAAAACTTCCTTTGGGGGTTTATAGTAATAACAGCCCCTTTTCCTCCTGAGCAATAAGCCATTTGCTTGGTGACCTACATGTGTGACAGGTTTTAAGGGGGCCTGCTGTGCTCTCCTGTCTCTACCTACTCTAGTGATGGGGAGTGTCTTCTCAATAATGTAAGTCTACAGTAGGTTTGAGGCTTTAAATAGGAATTGGCCTGGAAACATGAAAAAATTTAGCATTATTTCCTTCATGGATTTTCCAGATTGACCATTAAATGTTTCACTTACTGTATTATTAAAAAAAGAAAATGGACTTTCTCTCTTTTTGAAGTAAACTGTGTGGTACCAAGTTTGTTCTATACTTGTCAAAGCTAGAAGTCACCAATGTTGAAAGGCAAGAAATAACTTCAGGCTTATTGATAATCTGCATTAGCTTATCAGGGTGACTGTGGAAGATTAAGAGATTAAGATCAAGCACAGTCTGCTTCTCTAAATATACGTGATTTTCTTCCATAATCAACACACCACAGGTGATGGGCTGGGAGAAATGGCATGTACTGACTTTGTTCTCCAGCACACAAGATGGAGGATGCACAAGCCCACAGAGTGATAATGGGCCACTCTCCTTGATCCCTTAGGATTCAGAGCATGTGGTGACCTCACAGCTCCCAAGTTAACTTTTGGCAGGGCTGCTCTCCCTTCTGTACTAATTGCTCTCATGGAATGTCCTCACGTCATCATCCGTGGTCACTGTCGTGGGGATCTGTAACCGTCCGTCTGTCTTCCCTTCAGCCTTTCTGTTGTTTTCTTATGAGTTAGGAAATCTGGCTACGCTTCTCCTACTGACCATGTCCACAGGAGGCTTTTACTGCATGCAGTTAAGCTTTAGAGAGCTGGATTGGCTCCACAAGCAGAGAGCAGTGCTGCCTCTGAGGTACAGGGCTTGAAAATCTAGCAGGAGAAACAAAGAGGTAGCTCTTCCTAGCCATATGATGAAAGCCATTGAGGACCACCATCCGGGGGAATGAAGGGCAAACTAAGCACAAGCACTAGGGGGAGAAATGGAAAACTGCTTAACTCTTGTCTGACTATGGCCAAGGATTTTCTCTGTGTTTTGGGGAGTAGTGGGGGTACGAAAGGGGAGACAGGTGTAAATATTCCCATGGTCTTCCATTGCTGCTTAGGCCACAGTGAGCAGCTCTGCCCCAAGCACTGCTCCCTGTCACCTCACACTTAAAAGTGCCTTATGAATAGAGATCAAATGGTGGAGAGGCATCTGGACTTTGGGGAAATGGAAAGGACACTGGACCAGTTTGGGGCCCTGTCACTTGGGTTAAAGCCTTGTGTATGCACCAGTAACTTTCATTGATTGTTCCATGTCTCTTTAATGCCATCTTTTGGGAGGAATCTGTGTTGGACAGGCAACATTTAGTTTCTCCCCCGTTCTTGCCTAGTAGTGCCTTCTGCACTGGATCATCTATCTGGGTTTGTACACAGGGAGGGCATTTGCTGATAAGTCAACTGTCTGGTTCTCCTCAACTGAAATGCCTGTCTATTCTTACAGCTTCGCCAGCAAGACACACGACATCAGTATCCCCCTCCTCTGCTGGGCGATCTCCAATGAAGGTACAGGCCCTTCTTGAGACTGAGGCTAGACGACTGGCCCCCAGCTCTTTATTTTCCATAAGACTCATCCCCAGTACATCAAGAGTTGCTTTCATTTACACAGATGAGGCAAAGAATGACATATAAAGAAGGGAGAGGAAGATGAGTAAGAAAGCAGCACAAGGCTTTCCCTTTGGGGACCCTGTACCATGAATGCAGCCATTTATTTTCTGATTATCAGCCTCATTCTCCAAAGGGTAGAGATGAGAATGTACAAGCTGGACTCAGCATATACACTGAAGTAGGAAAGAAATATTGACCCAGTGCACATCCTGGCACATTGTCAGCCTGGCTTTTTGGTTTAAGATACATTAAAACACACACACACACTTAAATAGAAAAACATCAATAATCAAAATCTGCTAAATATTTTCCTGTGCCTTTTTGCCTTTATCATCAACCTCACCCATTTTGACAGAGCCAAACCCAACTTTATTTCTCCCTCTTAAAATTCTATGCCAAGGATATTATTTACATTAGAAATATATACCTGATACTGAAAAACGAGGTAAAATGAACAAAAACATTTGTGGGGAACAAACTGGAAAGCTTTTAAAGGTCAGCTGTTTGGATTGGTATGTAGACATAGACTGTTTAACATCTCTAAACATAGAAAATCCCTCATGAAGGTAAAGAATAATATTTAGTCTCTATCCAAATTGAATCGGACTCAAGGATTGTCAGTACATACGAAAGAAAGGCTGGTGTTCAGAGATACTGCACCAGAAGCAAATGGGGGGTTGAAGTGAGCATTGAAAGAATAGTTTTGTATCTGAGTGACTTAGGATTTACATGCTCCATATCCTTTTTGCCAATGAGATATTTCTAGCTAATGTGAAAGAAAAAGACAAATGATCTTCTAAAAACACATACAGGCAGGTTGTAATCTGATGCATCTGTGGTGCTAAGGATACTTAATGATAGAAATTGAGAATCTAGAAAAAGAGAGAGAGTTATCACAAAGTGTGATTTAATTTGCATTGCCAAATTTTCTGATGTAGAAATTTCCTGGTGAATGCTAATTATTTGCTAGTTTTGTTGTCATTCTGCAATGCGGCTGTTAAATGAGAAAGCACATGTAACAGCATTTGCTCTGGAAACCAGAGACTGTCATCTTGATGTGATGTGAAGGAAAGCAGCGTGCATTTCTTCATCCTTACATTTACTGTTACTAGCAAAGAGCTCCCACATGTTGCTATGGAATTAACATCAATTGTTTTCACCTTGATTTTGCAGTGTAGTAATAAGACAATAAGAAGTCTTAGAGTTTAATTCTTAAGAAATAAAAAGAACCTAAGAGCTGAAAATGTTCAAGCAGCCATCAAAAGGTCCTAATTAGCAAGGTGGTGTACTCTGTCTCTCCGCAGACCTACCTATATTATTACTGACCATTCGTAACCTTGTAACCATGTCTTTACAAGTGGGATCTGAAAGCAGAAAGCATAGATCGAATGTTTGTGTTGTAACTCCTTGGTTACATTAGAGGGCACACTGCTACTAAGTTAACAGCTTTGCTATGACTGGAATGCAGTCTGCTGCCTTAACTGATAGAGTTTAGTTGTTTGTTTCCCCAGTAATTCAAGGACGGATTTCATCCTATAAAGACGACTAAGTTTATCTGCCTTATTTTGAATTTGGCAAGGGGGGGGTTAATATTTTTTACAAAGACAGCATCAAATTTGTATCTCTTAATTGGGCAAGCTTAACTTTAGACTTCTGCTAATTGAAAGGATTTCTGTCCACCAACAGTATTTTGTTTAAAAAGAGAGACTAAGGTGAAGTTAATCTAGGGTAGCATCTCTCAAAGTGTGTTCCATAGAACATTAGTTTTATAGGACATTATCTGATAAGTGAAAAAATGGTTTAATGGTCAAATAAGTTTAGAAAACACCTGGCTAAACAAAGTTACCCAGAGTTCTTTAATGTAAGGCTTTCACAGGCAAATATGGTTTGGAAGTGCAGGAGGAGTATGTAGCATGCAGCAGTTCCCAGCGGAACCCTCTTACACAGAGTACCACTTAGGACTCATCCCTTAGGACACCAGTGGAAAGTAGCAGATTTATATGCCAAATGGGGACAGACACCTAAAATAATTGAATGAAGGAGGCTGTGTGCAACAATGTGGAGTGGTGGCAACTATGGCAAACTGAAGAATCCATGTCCTATCTAAAGGAGACACCTGCTCAGCTTCAAAAACTTATCTCCATTTAGAGAATATGAGCTGTTATTGCCAGAAATCCCGCTTCTTTATGAAATGCCAGAAATCTGGAGTTTTATGTGAAATCTTTCTATTTTAAAAAATTATCAACTAATTCGGTTAAAAAAACAAACCACCATGCTGATGAAACAACTCACATGTCAGGCTAGAACATGTGGGGTGCCGGTTTGCTGCTTCAGGTCAAGAGTTGGGAGCTAGGATCCAGGAATAAGTGCGGGGCTTACTATGCCTCTTCCTGTCCTCCCGAGATTTGTGGTAGTAAGAGAGTCAGTTCATGCCCTCCTGCAGTAGAAAGGGGAAATGACACCCCTGAAGCTCCCCCATCCCACCCCCCAGTTCCCTATCTTCCAAACTATAGGACCAGTCACATGCATCCCCTTTCTATCCTGAAAATGAGTGAAGGGGTCAGTGAACCGAATGAACGGTGCGCCAGGCAAATGAGTGCCTTAGGTGTGTGAGCGCCCTGAATGATGCCCTCAAATTGGATTCTCGGTGTTTAATGACTTTCTGCTATCTCCCCTCTTGGTTTTGTCTCCCCTCTTTTCCACTTTACTCTTGAGCAGGGCTCCGTGCAGTCTTTCACCCCCTCTCCAGTGGAGTATCACTCCCCAGGACTGATATCCAACTCCCCGGTCCTGTCGGGCAGCTACAGCAGTGGGATTTCTTCTCTCAGCCGGTGTAGCACGTCGGAAACCTCAGGCTTTGAAAATCAGGTGAATGAACAGACGGCCCCCATGCCGGTGCCGGTGCCGGTGCCGGTGCCGAGCTACCCAGGGCCGGAGGAGCCCGTGCGCAAGGAGAGTAAAACCCCACCCCCGTACAGCGTCTACGAGCGGACTCTGCGGCGCCCGGTTCCGCTACCTCACAGCCTTTCCATTCCCGTCACGTCCGAGCCGCCCGCTCTGCCCCCCAAACCTCTAGCCGCGCGATCCGGCCACCTGGAGAATGGGACCAGGAGGACTGACCCCGGCCCGCGGCCGAGGCCCCTGCCCCGGAAAGTCTCTCAGTTATAAGTCACTTCTATATTTACCTTCAGTGAATTCTGTCGTTTACAAAATAATAAATATGATGATGAGAAGACATTTAGTGTAGGCACTTTAATAACTTACTCAGATTTTCCTTTAAATGAATGAAATTAAAACTCGCTTACTAATATAATGTTGCACAATATTAAAGATTACTGATCTAGAATGCCAGATGTTACATGAAGTATGGCTGAATTTCATTTAAACGTTTCTCATTTGAACGTGGTAAATAGTGACAAAGACTTCTTTTGTATCTTTTTAGGTTCTTTTTCTATGTAGTTTAATCTTAAAACCAATACAAGACTGTCAAACAATACAATGTGTGATAATGTATACTTTCTACTGAATACTTGATACTTGGAGAAAGCTTATTAAGTCAATGCACATTCTAACACAATGGTTCTTATTTTAGAAGACTTCTGTAAATAAGGTGAGGTTTCTGGCTCTTTCCACAAGCAAAATGATCAGTGCACATCATCAGAATTAAAGGGTAAAGCAGGCTAGTTAGACAATATATTTAAGGGGTTGCAAGGATTGGGACTGGAAGTTTTGTTCTTGAAACAAATTACTTCTTTATGGTTACATTTGACATTTGACAACTGTCTACATTCTTAAAACTCTACTTTGTGAATCGGTTGGTGAATCCTTTTGTATCCTGACACCATGGTATCTACTGCATTTCTTTTTTAAGGTGCAATTTGCTTTCAGAGTTCCAATCAGCAAAAGACCCCAGGAGAACTGTTTACTTGAATTTTGTGCTTCCTTACTTGATAGTTTCCTATACAAAATTTGTCATTGAAGAAGAGCAGATGTTCAAGTATTAAATAGGCACAAATTAATGTGTCCCATTAACAAGAATTCAGGAATCAATACAGGACAGTATTAAGTCAATAGCGTAAATGAAGGGAAAAACCTTAGAGGAAATATATTAGCATGATTAAATGGCAAGAAGGACTTTGAAAAGGCAAGGGCATTAACTTTCAATTCTGCACAAATGAAAATTCCTCACAACTCTCCATTCTTACCAGTGGAGCTTATCCTCTGAGATGATCCTGTGTTGGAGGAGGATGGCTGTAGACTGCTCTAGCTTGAATTTAGCAACATAGCATCTTAGATCTACATAGCTATGCTAATGCCACAGTCGTAGGAGTGTGAAAAAAGCACCTTGTATGTAGTAATGTATTTTGTATGTTTTTCTTTTACTGACTGTTTATAACACTCAATTGACAATAGATATATGAACTGTATTTTAAATCATACTGTTAAATATTTTCCCTCTTTTGTTGGGAAGCTCATTTTAGTTTAACCGTGTTTGTTTTTTTGTCAATAGCTTACCTAGAAGACAGTGACCACTTTTTTATATTCTCTTAATGAAACCATTCAGCAGGTATACGCTGTTGAGGCTGGTTATAGAGGTTTTCTATAATAAATGTTCAAGTATTTTTGTACATAACTGGTTAATTTTAATAAGAGATACCATTATGTGTAAAAAAAAAAAAAAAGTAAAAATAAAAGCAAACAGTGGTGGATGCAGTATGATTGTTATAATTATGCCAAATACTTTATGTATGGAAAAGAATATTTGTACATATGTGCTTTTAACAATTCTGCCATATTGACTTTACAATTTTGAATGTCAGAAAATTAATATATGTTAAAATATTTATGTTTAGTGATAGTGTTCATAATTGAGAAAAGGAAGATATGAATTTTAGCTTTGTATCTTGCAAGTTTTGCAGTTGGAAATTTCCTGGACTAGCTTTTGCTTTTAATGATAACATTTTGTGTTTGTAATCACATCCTAAGATACATATCTATATATATGTATATAGGAAGCTCCATATTTCTGTTGCTTTAAAGAGGTAAAGCCTTCCATTTAAATAAGGAGACATGCATAAGATAACAAAGCTGCTTTGTTTGCCTTTTCCTGTGTAATTTAATAGATTTGTGGACTAGTGCCTGGGCACAGTATGAATCAGTGTTATTTGTTCTTGAAGCTTTTTTAAAAAAATTTTTTGGCAATGAACAGTCAAATTTATCATGTGCGTGTATTTCTGAAGCAGCTATATAGCGGAACATTGGAAGAGATTCTCTTTGCTCATATGTTCATGTTGGTTGCTGCTGAATGGTAAATATTAAATAAAATTACCTGATTAATCTTAATGTCTTTATTCTTATCATTCATGTGCCTTTACCTGGAACAGGATCTGCATAAATCTCTTGATCTAAATATAGTAAAATTTTCAGAATTCTTTGTTGATAGATCTGTTATCAGACATGGTGTCTAGGTTTTTGGTTTTGTCACAAGAGTTCAAGGACAAGCCACAAATTAATTAAACAAGCAGAGTATTTATTGGGAGGGGGGTAAAGTAAGGAAAAGAAAGTATATACCTTCCAAGAGATGAAGGTGGGCATTCTCCAGGGGTAGAAATGCAAAGTTCTGTTCTGGGGTCCTCTGTTTTATGAGGGTACAGGACTCCAGGTCTGTGAGGTATGGGGGGTGCTGTCTGGTGGTGGTTGGCTTCTCGCTGCTGACCATGACCTCTGCAGGACATGTTGACCAGCAGTGATTAGCTTCCGGTCACTGTCCATGAGGCATGAGGTCACCTGAAAGCTAGGTAGGGTGGGTGGTGGTGATGCCCCTTCCCTCTTTGCTGGCTGCCTTCTGATAACACAGCCGTTGGGTGTGTGCCTGTAAGCTGCCCCTTTCTAACTTGCCTGTGTGACTCAGCCGGCTAATGCTAGTAAATGGGCCAGTGCCTCAGAGGTTCCTCTTAACAGGCTTATTAGGTTTTCTGTCCCCTTCCTCCTCAAGTCCCTTTTCTATCCTGCCTCAGATCCCGTTTTTGTTGCCCTGGTTGAGGCACCTCTTCCTCACTACAAAGTTCATTTGTGCTATTGAGAACCAAGGTAGAAAAGGTTTGGGTTAATATCCAGTGAAGAAGGTAATATTTACCTCAGTAACTGACATTAATTGGCCTAACCAGAGCCAATTCAACAGTGAAATCAGCAAAGTTTGTTTGCATTAGAAAACTTGACACAAAATAGAAAACTGCCAGCTTTTCTGCATACCAGCTTTTCTCCATATTTCATAAAATGACAGGAAATATATTTGACCAATACTGCAAAACCCAGTGACTATGAGATTTCTATTAATAAAACCTTGCTTTTAATTTTTTTTGAGCTGTCTGTGCAATGTTAGGTTTAGGACATTTGTATAACTCAACACTAAGCACACCATTGTCTAAAGCCTCACTCCTATTAAAAGGCCAATACCAAAACCCATGTAAAGGCCATTGTCAATGTCCTTCTGATTGTTTCTCAACATTAAGTGATTTTAGAAAATTTTTGGTTCATTTCCATCACAACTGAGCCCTTAAGTATTTCGATTCTACAAGCATAATTACAGTCTGAATCGCTCAGTTCCTAAGTAGTCTTCTCTCTGGATTGTTATTGATTGTTTTACAAAACACAGCAAAGAATAACAAGTTGCACAACTTTGCCTTTATTTGATCTTTACACATTAAAAGGTGTCGTTTGCCAAAATGAATTCTTAGTTATTGACCAAAGTAAACCTTGCTCTCATTACATAATACCATAAAAAAGGCTCAGAAAGTCAACAGAAAACCGATCCATACCTATTATTATTTTTATATATTCCTTGTCGCTTTATACAAGTATTTCATAGTTTTTCTACATTGTTGAGTGCCAGTTCCCCAGATATCACCAACACAATCTCTTGATGAGTTTAGAGCTCACTGTCAGGAGGGAGGGCACCCCCCTCAACAGAGCTTTGCTAGTGTCAAGAGGGGAAAGGGCAAAGTCAGATTTTACTGAAATTTTGGAGTTTGGATTATGGTGGATCTTTCAATGAGAGGGGTGTTTGATTAGGATTGGGTAAAAATCATGATATAATCATTTAAGATTGGTGGAAACAGCAAGGCAAGAATTTTGAAACAAAGAGTTCAAAGGGTCTTAGGACATAAACTGTTGATTTTTGCTTCTATTGTTCTACTGAAGACTTGAGTCTGTTGAGAAGTTCCTATACAGTAAAGTTATTTGCCTGGGCAAGAGTCTCCTGGAAGAGTAAAGTCATGTTAATGCAGACGTAAGCTGGGTGGGGATAGATATTTTGGTTTTCTACATGTATGTTTTACACAGTTGTAATCATAACTGCATTCATTACCCTCATTTTTTTGTTCTTTAATGTTATACTAAATATTTATTTTTATATTGTTAACATCCATATAAAAAGTGAAGTCTATATCCCCTGATTTAGCTATTACCCTATTAATATACATTATCTTGTTTCAAGTTTCCACTACTACAAATAACAGCATTATCACTTTCTTACATTCAGCTTTTTCCATGTTTTGGTTTATTTCCTCAAAGTCGATTCCCACACTGAAATTGCAGGAGCAAAGGAATGGTGATTTTTGTAGTTAGCTCTCTTGCATATTGTCAAATTATTTCCCAAAAGTGTTGTACCAGTTTTAGTGCCATCAGCATAATATTTTCATGGCAATTTTTCCAAAAATTGAATAATGATGCAGTGTTTTCTTTGTTTTTTGCTAATTTAACATTTGGGAAGAAAATATTGCTGTCCTACCCAAAATTGGAGAAAATTTTCATAAGGCAATTAAGTATTTTGTAGGATCTTGTACTAAGGAAATTTATATCCTTATAAAGAAAATGAAAAGACAGAAAAGGAACAAGCATGAATACTTAGGATGATGGTAGTGATGGTAGCGCAAGATTGTGAATGTAATTACCACTGAACTGTACACTTGAAAGTGGTTAAAATGGGAAATTTTGAGTTTGTCTATATGTTACCACAATAAAATGTTAAAAAAACAAAAACAAAAACAAAAAAAAACAACCTACGATGTCACCTACTGAAAATTCTGCATTCAGAGAGGATGTTACTGAGCAAGGGCTCACTGTTCAACACACACAGAAGTCAATACCATGACTTTAGGATTTTGAGAAAAGAATGAGCTTTAATGCAAGGTCAACCAGCATGGAGATAGGGTCCCCTAAAGAGTATGGAGATAACAGCCTCTAAAGAGCTTAGGGTTCTTATGGGATTCAAACAAAGGGAGGTGGAGATAGTGACATTTTTCAAGTTGGCATACAACGATTGGTTATGTTTTGGTTATAGTTAATAGGGAGTATGCAGGCCTTGAAAACTGACAAAAGCCAGCTGGAGGAAGCATTTGGTTATAGGTTACAACAGAGTTGTAAACCAGTCAGTTAATATAAGATAATAAGTAAAGGAATGGAAGGTATCTGATTACTGCAATGTTATAAATCCCTCATTTAACATAAATTACAATAATAAGCAAATACCCTCTAGTCAATAGTTTCACAGTTTTTCCTGCCCTTGGTTTCAAGGATGCTAGGAAGACAACTTAGATTCTCTATTTGTATGGCATGTGGCAACTAGAAAATCCTCAGCATTCTGAACACAAGTGTACCTCATATCCAGAGTGTACCCCTGAAGTAGACAAAACTCTAGAAGTGAAGACAATAATCCAAACAACCAACATAAAAGCCACAGTCCACTCAGTAAAGCTCATGAACTTGGTTTCTTAGGAAAAGATATTTATTCACAGTCTAATTATTTTAGAAACAATTCTAATTTGTGATTTTGGCTCACAGGAGACTAGAAGCAATGAAAAGGAAAGATGGAGAAACTGCTAGAAATCACACACCGTAACCTACAAAAAGTCCTGACAGTGCCTAATGAGAAAAAGATCATTTAAGGATCTTTAAAACATACCAATTAAGGGCCATTTATTGGAGAAGACAAAGACATCTTTATAGTAGAAACCTTTACAATATTGCAAATGTACTAAAGTATGTTAATTGTCTTAACCCCGAATCAAAAAGAAAGGTTATATCATATTTGTATACCTTAAACAAGAAGGTAGGTATATGTATGATACATTTTTTATGTGTAATAAGTCCACTTTATTTTTAATATACTTTTTTATTTTTTAAAGAAACTTGGAGCACATAAATATTGAACAAAAAATATAGGGGAATCCCATATATGCCACTCCCTAGCCCTCCACATTTTCCCACATCAACAACACCCTTCATTAGTGTGGTACATTTGCCACAGAACTTGGAGCATTGCCGCTAAGTGTAGATTATAGTTTATATTATAGTTTACACTCTCTCCTGTACATTTTTGCAAGTTATTAAAAGATATACACTGGCCTGTATCTGTCATTGTAATATCTTTCAGGATAATTCCCAAGCCCCGAAAATGTCCCCATACTACACCTATATTTCCCTCTCCCTCCCCTCAGAACCTCCAGTGGCCACTGCTTCCACGTCCATGATAAATGTTCTTTCATGGCCCAGATCACAACAAGTCTACAGTAGAACAACTGAAAGTCTACTCTAGTCCATTGTCCATTCCTCAATCCTGAGAAGTCTGTGATGGTGATGCCCACTCCACCTCTAATTGAGAAGGGGCTTAGATGTATGATACATTTTTAAGGTGTGTGTGTATATACATTCTTTTTTTGTTTGAAGGGGTGAGCTCCTTGAAGACAAATACCAATTCTTATTATCTTTGTGTTCTTATTACAGTATTTAACGCAGAGTTAATCCCATAACTATTTACTGAAAGCCTTCTTTGGACCAGGCATCCTATGAGGCACTGGTGTAAATGAGGCTAAGAAAATGGAAGGCACAGAGAAGTAACAGTAAGTAGATTATAATAAGTACTGTGATGGAGAATAAAGGAATGAAAAGCCTAGTCCAAATCTTGCCTATGATTTACCTTCTAAATATGGGGATCACAGGTGATTTATCCTTCTTTGGGCTGTTCTGTGTTTTCTAAGTTTTCTTCATTGATATGTATTACTTTTGGTCATTTGAAAAATAAAATGTTTAAAGTATTTTAAGAGGAAATTTGAGCATCTCTAACAAAAGGAGAGTTGCAGCATGAGAGAAGAAAGAGCAGTGAGATCAAATGAGAAGTTTTTGTCTCCCAACCCTCACTCCTCCCCCTAAGCCCACCATGCATGTCTCCACAGTTGGCGTGTTGCTTATAGTCTTCCTCTCAGTCTCAACTTTCCCATCATCATTCAGGGCAAACTTCAACATAACACATGAAATACTCATTTCATACCCTGGTTGTTGGATCTCAAATTTTTTGACCAGGACCTACAGTAAGAAATTCATATTTCATGAAGATTATGACCCATGGATTGAAAATGCCACACCTCTTCTTTGCCGATGATTTTTCCCTCCACTGCACTGAGAACCTCCTGAGCAAAGCCTTTTCTTATCTCTGAATAACTATCTCCCATTTTTCTAATTAATTATCTTCAGTCTTCAAAATTCTGTTCAAATACATTATCCAGTGAGGAGAGACTCCTTTCTCTAGCTAAGCCTAATTTTTAGTTCATTTCATATAAACAATGAAGTAGAAATTTCAGTACCCTAAGACACATAGAGATCAAATAGTTATTTCTGCTTCATTTTTATTATTACTAAATACCTTATTTTCTCATCTATAAATGAAGACATTAATAGAATATGCCTCATGATGTCGCTGGGAGGATTAAATGAGTTAATACATCAGGTGCTTAGAATAGTGTCTGACATAGTAAAATAAAATAATAAGGAAAAACAGTTGTAATACAGGGGATTTTTCGGGACTTGGGAATCGTCCTGAGTGACATTGCAGCAACAGATATAGGCCATTTTATATCATCACATAACATGCAGAACTTTGTGGGAGAGAGTGTAGAATACAATGTGAACTATGGTCCATGCTTAATGGCAAAGCCCCAGGGTGCGTTCATCAATTGCAATGAATGTGCCACGCTAATGAAGAATGTTCATGTGGGAGGGTGTGGGAGGTGTGGGGAGTGGGGCATATGGGAATCACTATATTTTTTGTGTAACATTTGTGTAATCTAAGTATCTTTAAAAATAATAATAATAATAAACAGCTACTACTATTTTTCCTCAAAAACAAAGTTTTCTAATTAAAAGAAGTAAACTGATTATTACACTTTCACTTACTCTCCCTCCCAAATCCCATTAAAATTACAAAAAGAGATTGTGGAGGGAGAAGTATTCAAAAACTCATGAAAACAAGAAAGAAAATTATTGCAACAAAATTTTTAAAGCTGAGGAAGTGTGGGACAAGTGGTAATCCAAGCTGGATATGGGAGAAGCCCAGAGTAGCCCAATTTGCTCCACAGAAGACTGAAAGCTTCACAACCTGGGATACCAGGCACCTCTGAAGTAGGGGTAATGGTGGGGCTGATTGAAAGAGTGGCTGAAAATATACTTAAAAAGCAGCTGGATCTCCGGATTTCCTCCTGAAGCCCATACAGCTGGGCAACTATCCTCCTGAGAAATTAAGCACAGCTGAGGGCAGTCATGACATTCTGAAAATGTCAGGAGTAAAGTTTACAACAGAACAGCTTAGATTTCCCAACCTCTGTCTCTCAGCTCTCAGAATGTGGCAGCCAGGCTTCTGATCTTCCAAATAGGAGACAAAAAGATTCTTCTCTGAGAAATCTGACTAGCCCAAGGAATATGCCGTAAAGATACTGACCATCATGGGTGCCCCAATGAAACAGCCCCATGAGATAACCCTGGCAAAAGTCTCCAGTTAACAACATACACACACAACTTCCAATCTGCTTAGATTTTAAATAAAAGCAGAACACCAAGATCATCAGGTATTTGAGGAAAGCCCTAACATGAAACACAGAGATCAAAACAAAAAGGAGACTTGAAACAAAATATGTGGGGAGAGGAAGACTTCAAAAATGTATCACTCCAGAATATATATATCCATAAATTCAACAGTAAGGAAATAATCCAAACTGAAAATGAACAAAAGTCTTGAACATACCTCACTGAAGAGGATATATCAATGACAAAGACTCAAAAAACGGCCAACATCATTAGCTATTGGGGAGTTGCAAATTAAAGCCCCTGAGAGTTAGCACTGCACAACAATCAGAAGGACTAAAATAAATTTTAACACCACCATCAAATGCTGGGGAAGATGTGGAGACGCGCCATCAGTCATATATTCCTGGTGGGAATATAAAATGGTGTAGCCACTCTGGAAAACAGTTTGGCAGTTTCTTATAAAACTATATATGCAACTACCATATGAACTGCCATATGACCCAGCAGTTGCATTCTTGGTTATTTATTCCTGAGAAATACAAACTTTATGTTCACACAAAAACTGAACATGAATGTTCATATCACCCTTATTCATAATAGCACCAAACTAGGAACAACCCACATATCCTTCAAAAGGTGGTTAAACAAACTATGGGAAATCCCTACCTCAGAATCCTATTCAGTCATTAAAAACAAAACAAAACAAAACAAAAACTTGATATACACAACAATTTGGATGGAACCCAAGGAAATTAAGTTGAGTGGTAAAAGCCAATATCAAAGGTTACATACTATTTCATTCCATTTATACAATATTCTTGAAATAAAAATTATAGGGAAAGAACAGATTAGTGGTTGCCAGGGTTGAGGGATGGGAGGAAGGAGGTGGGTGTAACTACAAAGGGGTAGCATGAGTGAGCCTTGTGCTATGAAACAGTTCTGTATCTTGAATGTAGTGGTGTTTACACAAATCTACTCGTGTGACAAAACTGCATAGAGCTACACACATACACACACTTACATGAGTGAATGTAAAACTGGTGCAATCTGAATAAACTCTGAATGGTTCCAATGCCAGTATCCTAGTTTTGATTGTGCACTGTAAATTATGCAAGATGTTACCATTAGGGAAAACTGGATGAAGAGTACAGGGGACCTCCTCTTTCATTCAAAATAAATTTTTGAATTAATCTCAGAGAAAAAAAGAAGAATAGGAGGCTTAAAAAGGGATGTTAGTGAACAAATCACAGCTCTTAAGAACTTTAAATATGATAGAATGAAAAATTTAATAGAAGGGTTGGAGAGAAAGAAGAGGAAATCTTTCAGGAAGTGAGAGAGGAGTGGGCAAGAAATAGACAATAGGAAAGAAAGTTAAAAGAATTGCAGAGGTCCAATATCAAATAATGGGAGTTTCAAAAAAAAGAGAACAGAAAGAGGGAGAAAATTTTCAAACAAATAAAGTTCCCAGAACTGAAGAAATTATTTTCCAGATTGAAAGAGCTCACTTTCAATGCTCAGCACAAAGATCTAAAAAGACCTTCACAATTCTATGAAGCTTCAGAACACTGGCAGCAAAGAAAAGATTGTAAAAATTTCCAGACAGGAAAAGCAAGTCACATCCAAAGACCAGAAATGATTGGTACATTAGTTTTCTATTGCTCAGTCACAAATCAACACAAATTTAGTGACTTAAAAACACAAATTTATTATCTTACAGTTCTTTAGGTCAGAAGTCTGATGCAGGTATAGCTGATCTAAAATGAAGGAGTCAGCAGGGCTGTGTTCTTTCTGTTCATTTCTTTGAATTTTCCAGCTCCTAGAGGCTGCACACTTTCCTTGGTCCATGGCCCTTTTCCACCATCTTCAAAGCCAGCAACGATGGGACTTTGAGTCCTCACAGAGTCAGCTCTTTGGTTCTCTCTTTCACAGTCATATCTCCCTCTGACTGATCCCTCTGTCTCCCTCTTCCAATTTTAAGGACCCTTGTGATTCCATTGGGCCCACCTGGATAATCCAGGATAATTTCCCTATTTTAAAGTCAGCAAATTAGCAATATTAATTCCATCCTCAACCTTAATTCCCCTTTGTCATGTAATTTAACATATTCACAGGTTCAGGAGAGTAGGACATGGGCATCTTTGCAGGACCATTATTCTGCCTACCGCAAATAGTTTCATGGCTCTCAAAAGCAACACAAAGTTAGAAGACAACGGAACAATGCACTCAAAACTCTGAAGAAATTTTCCAATCTAGAATTCTTTTTATTTATTTATTTTCTTCATCCATTTTAAAACACACACACCCCCACACCCATTTGCTGTTTTGTGTCCATTCCCTGGACACAGGGAATGTCTGTTTCCTGCCCTCTCTTCTCATCCTTCTCCTGTCTTCACCAGGATTTGATCCTGGGACCTCCGATGTGAGAGAGAGGCATTCTGTGCCACCTCAGTTCCTGGTTTTTCAGTGTGTCTCATCTTGGCTCTCCCGTGTCTCTCTCTCTTGCTATGTCATCATCTTGCTGCGTGGCTCAGCGGGGCCTCACACGCCCGCCCGAGTGAGATCTGGTGGCACGCCTGGGAGCTCGCCCACGCACAAGGCCTGGCAGCACACGTGCCTTCTATATTTTTCTTTATTTTACCGTGAGGTCCTGGGGATCAAACCCAGGTCCCTCCATATGGCAAACAGATGCCCAACCATTTGAGCCACATCCGTCCCCTAGAATTCTTATACCCAGCAGAATTTTCAATCTAGTGTGATGGTGGAATAAAGATATTTTAAGATATGCAAGATCTTGAAAGACTTTGAACTCTTTTCCAGGAAGCTACTGGGCAAAGTGCTCCAACAAAATAAGAGACTAGGGAAGTGGATGTGCCTCAAACAGTTGGGTGCCCATCTACCACATGGGAAGTCCCAGGTTCAGTCCTGGTGCCTCCTATAGAAGATGAGCAGATGCTGCACCTGCCACAACTGCTAGACACTGAACCCGCCACAATGAGCAGATGCCTAAATGAGCAGATGCCACAGCCTGTGGGACGTGGATGTGGCTCAGGATGTTAGGCACTCCCCTTCCATGTGGGAGGGCCCAGGTTCAGTTCCTAGTGCCTCCCGGAGAAGGTGAGCAAGCAATGAGCAGACAGACGAAAGAAACATCGGGGAAAGGTGGGGATAAATGAAGAAAAAATTAAAGCAAATAAATCTTAAAAAAAACAAAGAGACTAAACAGAAGGAAGGAAGGAAGGGAGGGAGGGAGGAGATAGACATGGGATTCAGAAAACAAAGAATTCAACACAACAGAGAATAAGATAATCCCCAGAATAATGGGAAGGGACATCCCAGTAAGTCAGCCATACAGCAGGCCTAGAGATCAGAAAGTCAGAGAGCTGAGCGAACTGTCTCCAAGAAGATGAAGCTGATGAAATGCCTGTTGTGTTTGAACTTACAGAAGGGAGATTTATACTTACGTCAAAGAGTTTAGGGACAGATGAGAGACACACTTAGAAAGCTATGCAAATGGAAACAAACTATAATTCCAGGGAAACCAAATAAACTTCATATAAAAAAATAAATGCAATCACAGTATACTACATGAATGAGCTACATATAACATTTACATAGTCCTGGAAAAATAAAAACTGAGTATTGATCCCTCAAACTGTAATATGATTATATTGGAAGGATAAGAATAAGAAAGGTGTTTTGGTGTGTGGAAAACTAAGTTCTCTTCTTTCATAGAGAGATGACAATAGATAATGCCTAGAACTGAAAAAAAAAAAATCAAGAAGTAGCAATATAAGATGCTTTTTCATTTAGAGCTAAAAGAGTAAATATCAAGAAATAACTTAAATTTTTTAAAAAAATAATTGCCTCTGGAGAGTGAGAATAGCTCACAAGGCAATATTGCAAGGGCTCCCTATTTTTCACAGTGAGCCTTGTAGAATTACGTGCATATATAACTTTGGTACCTTTTAAGAGAATAAAAAAAATAATAATTATAGAATATTCAGATATTATCACACTAGTTTCACTTCTGTTGCTTGTGAGATTGTTTTTTCCTTCCCTTCCCTTCCCCTCCTTTCCCCTCCCCTCCCCTCCCTTCCCTTCCTTCATCTAACAGAGTAGATCTGGATCTAGCCATCTTTGGGAGGTGCATATAGAGAACTGGCAACCAGGTGTCTACTTGTCTACTCACAGATGTGGGTATGGCAGGTGGGAGGGGGGAGGAGGAGTTTTTGGACCCGTGGAGCAGAATGATTGGCATTAAGACCAGCAAAATGCAATCCCACTAAGTCATTCGCAGTGTGTTTCTGGGGCAGCATTAGGCAGCCAAGAGAAACAATTTTTGGATAGAGATTTCTGAAAGGAATTCTGCAAGTATTACCAATATTATAAGTTCCATTTGTGGCAATAATGTGAATTTTCTCATTCTGAGAAAAGCACACACAAGTCTTGGCCTGACTTACTTGGGAATAAGAGTGAACAGTCCTCAGTCATTTCCTCACAAGAGGGGGAAGATTAGTAAATACATGGTGAGTGTTAGGGATTCAGATCTACAATATAGGGGAATTTGGCCGAGGGTTTCCTGGTATACCCAATCCCCCTCTCCTCATGATCCACAGGGGGCACTACCTCAGCCTCCTGCTTTACCCCACACAACTTACTCAAATCCTTGTGCCAAACCCACTGGGGGACATGCTCTCCACCCACACATTTGATCCTATTCCCTCTCTGGCTCCCTCTGAGCACTCCGTATAGTGAGAAAGTGAAGGCATCTGTCTGTGACCTTTGAGCCCACTCATCTAGCTGATTTGTTCATTGGCTGGACCTGACAACCAGAACAAATATAATGGAAACCTTAACAACCTCAGACAACAGGATAACTTTCTTTTTCTGTCTTTCTTTATTTCTTGGGTAAGGCAGCTTTCTAAGCTTAAGAAATTACAAAATGCTGGCAGAATTAGCTGTATTAAATTTCAAAACTTCTTGACTTCTGTAAGTCAAATGAAAAACAAAGCCAAAATAAAAGAACAAACAACAGACTGAAAAAAACGTTTGCAGCAAACATGACAATGCTAATATCTTTATTCTATTAAGAACTCATTCACTGGCTCCTCATCCCAGCTCCCCGAGCGTCTGTGCGGTGCCTCCTGGCCCAGGTTCCAACAGACCTCATCAAAAGGCCATCTCAAATGGAGCATACCATGGAAACTATGATGTTTACATTTCACAAATTTGCCGGGGATAAAGGCTACTTAACAAAGGAGGACTTGAGAGTACTCATGGAAAAGGAGTTCCCTGGATTGTTGGAAAATCAAAAAGACCCTCTGGCTGTGGACAAAATAATGAAGGATCTGGACCAGTGTCGAGATGGCAAAGTGGGCTTCCAGAGCTTCTTTTCACTAATTGCTGGGCTCACCATCGTGTGCAATGACTATTTTGTAGTACACATGAAGCAGAAAGGAAAGAAGTAGGCAGAATTGAGGAATTAATTTCCCCACCCTCCTAAGCATTATCCCAAGAGTCGCCTAAGGAATCTGCCCCACAGCTTCCCTCTGCATAAGGATTTCATAACAGATCAGGGCCCTTAGAAAATGTACAAATAAAATCCACCTCCCATTTGACAGGTAGAGGAAGAAAAGGCAGTTAAATGCCAGATAAGTGTTTGATTTTATATTGTTTGCATTCTCTTGCCCTCAATAAACAAATTCCTTTTTTAAGACCAAAAAAAAAAA
>JAQZBX010010477.1:0-44261 GCA_029593785.1 Cabassous unicinctus | reverse complement strand
CCCTTCCCACTGAGACCTTATAAGTCTAGTCAAAGCCCATTGAAAAGCCTTCTCATGGTTTGGTAGTTTCCACGTTGCTGAGTCCATCATTGAATCAGGAGGTATTATGCTTCCTAGCTTCCATGTCCATAGAGGCCAAACATGTAGCTTGGTTTCTATTTTAGCCCTTATAACTGTATTAAACTTATTTTTATGCACCTGTCACCCAACTAGAATTCACGTTTCATGAAAACAAGAATGTGGATAAGTTTATCTAAGAGATAGTCTGACATAATCAATAAAATTTGATTAAATTTACTTTATAGTGTTGCCAAGAGGGATTGGGATGGAGCTATGCCACAAGAAGGGAAACTACTAGAGTATTTTTTTTTTCATTTTATTTTGTTTTGTTTGTGTTTTCCTATGAGCTTCACCATAAGAACATGATGGGTTTCCTGGAGATAAATAAAGCATAGCCCCACGTATTTCTCACTCCCATGTTATGGTACACTCAGCCTCTAGCAATTTGACAAATTGCCATTTAATTACTCCAAAAGTTTCTGGCTCCAATGATTTCTGTCCCAAATAAGCATATCTTGTCTGTCCTTTCTGGATTTGCCTGTCTCTCCAGATTTTGGGGTGGCTGTACAGTTCCACCAATCAAATGTACTCATAGTAGAATTTGAGTAAAATAAGAGCTACCTGAGGAGCCAATCACATCCAATTTTCCAAATCTTTGGGTGGTGGTAGTGGAGGCAGCTTCTTAATTGTGACCAAGACAGCCTCATTGGGATGTTGTAACATGGCACTTTACTAGGACACTGGGCTGTGATTCTAATCTGTTCCTGGAATTTTAGCCTAGAGAACTTCACCTCAGCCATTCAGCAATTCTTGAGTGTGTAATATCTCTTATTAAATCTATTTATTTTAGAACTAGTTGAAGCGAGTTCTGTGCATGCAGTTATAAAGAATATATATCACATTCTCCACACTGTACATAGGACAGACTAAATACTCTAAAACAAAAGAAAAACTAATTAGAAGTTGAGGATCAATTTCCTAGGCCAGAGTCAAAAGCATGAGAGCAAATTCAAAGTGCGTTCATAGTCAGGAGGAGTAGATAAAGCCCCTGGATTTGTTCTCATAGCGCCACTTTCTGACTATATCATCCATATAATTGCTGCTCACTTTCTCCGACACTCTCACAGAAAAAGTGCTCCATCTCACTGAGCTCTTCAATCCACAGCTGTCTGCTTTTCTGTATTTCTATCCTTATGCAGCTCAGATTCTGTAGTCCCTCATTATAATCATGCTCTTGCAGAGGTTCTTAAATTTGTGTTTCCTTTTTCTTGCTGCTACTACGTAAAACTGGATGAGCTCAATTCTTTGTCTTCTGCATGCCTGCATGATACTGGGTATAACCTCTAAATTTTAGAGGTTTTTGTATTGTACTTCTAAGCCCTAACACACTTCATTTTTCTGTACTTTCTTCTTAAATGCTATATTCCATTACTAAGATTTTAAACTTAATAAGTATACATTCTCAACTGAGCATTTATATTACAGCCCATATCTACAATCCCCATTTTCACTTTTCTATTAATGTATCATGCACACATGTATGTCTCATAAGTATGTCAAAAAGCACTTGCAGCAACAATTCGTTTTTTGCTCACAAGATACATTTCTTCTTGAAATGTAGGGCAAAATTACACTTCAGAGCTGCATTGAATCTATATGCATCTTGCCAATGGAATTGGAGCAGAAGTGATGTGTCACTTCTGATTTGCAACAGTTAAGAGCAGGTGCACCCTCCTTATCCTCTTTTTCTTTTCTTCATGCCCCCATTTTCCATTCCTTCATTCAGGTGACACCGAGTCCCCAGATTGAAGGTAGGAGACTATCCACTGCCTGGAGAGAGCCTCATGATTAGGAGCATATGCCCAAGTCTCAGTCTCCTTGTGAATGAGAAATCAATTGTGTTATATTACAGAGGGGTTCATCTGTTAATACAGTATAGCCTAGCATGCCCTACCTAACAGGTCCCCAAAACCTGCTTCCATCAAAGTTTTCCCTCTCACTGGATTCCTGACACTATGCTCTTCATTGAGTTATTTAACAGGTAAAAGTTTATTCTGCTCTGGAGCCTATTTTTCATCTTGGAATGCTCTTTCCCTGTGTTTGTCTCACACTTACCTCCTTCTCATATTTTATTTTTCACCTTCAATTACCCTTCTGTTTAGGGGCCTCTTTTATGCCATTTAAAAGCTGTACTCCCCCCCACATTATCCTTCAGCATTATCCTGCTTATTTTCTTTATAGCACTTCACTACAAGTAGCAATTATATATTTATGTGTTTACATGCTTATTTTCTGTCTTCTTTACAAGACAGGAAGGCTCATGACTCCTGGAGCTTCATTATCACTGTGTATTAACACTTAGTACAGATCCTGGAAGACAGCGTATGTTTAATAAACATTTGTTACATGGGTGACTATATGAATGAATGAATGAATGAATGAACAGACAAATCACATCTTTTTAATACCTAAAATCCTTTGTTGCATGTATTAATAGAGTCTCCTTCTCCCTGATCCTGGTTTTATAAAGATAACAACATTAGCCATTTCTTTTTTGAAAAATCACCTTACAAATCCCTTCTCTTTTATTAGAAAACCAAGGGTCTGCACAACCTAAAAAGAACAGGGAAACAGAAATATCAATTCAGAAAGGCAGAATAATTTATAAATATGAGGGCTTTGAGAGAGATATTGCATGTGTCTTCTGTTTTTCTTTCTTTAGACAAAAATATAGGAAAGAATGCAGTTGCAGTCACATTGGCTGGTATGCCTTACTTAAGAAACCTGTTCAGACTTATGAGCACATTTTCCACATGAAGCAAAGCAAAGCAAAGCAAAACAAAACAAAACAACAAAAAATCCTTGATAGGTTGAAAGGCAGGTTCCAGGATGTTCAGGTCTTATGTAGGTCTTTTCTTAGAGATATTATCATAGCAGAAAACACTCAAAGCAGCATCCAGCTAGTACTTGCTGAGAACATTCTCTGTGCCAGGAAGTATTGTAGGCAGTGGGTAAATAACCTGGGAAGAATGCACATGAAGCCCCTTCTCCCAGAACATCAGATCTGAATGAATGGGCTTTGCATTTTAAAGAGAGCAGAAATACAATAAAAGCATAGGCACACGCATAGTTATGGTACAACCAATAAGAGATATAAACAGGACAACGTAACAGAGATTACCTGGGGTGCCCTGTTTTGGATTGATAATCAGGCAAAGCCTCTCTAGAAGCTGGTGTTTGAGGTGAGACATGAAGGATATGAAGAAACAAGTGGAGTAAAAGCTTGGGAGAAGAATATTCTAGACAGAGAAAATATTGAGTTCAAAAGTGGTGAGGCAGGAAAGATCTTCACTTGGAAGAACAAAAGGAAAACCAGCAGACATGGATCATGGAGAGGATAGAAGCAGGTAACTTAAGGGTCCTGGGAGGTACCTAGAGTCAAGAAGAGAAAGTATGGAGAGGCAAAACAGAGGTCACAAATATTTAAGCAGAACATTGGCATGATCTGACTTCCATTTTCCTCTAGTTATGAATCTGGTTACCGTATCTGGAAAACGTTAGAGGGAAACAAAGGTGGAAATAGAGAGTTTCGTTAGGAGGCTCAGGAAAGGATAATGATGTGTTGGGTTAGTTCTGCTGAGATAAACATGAATTAATTTTTGTTATGTTACAGAGAAAGTACTAAGAGAATGTGGATGCATTGGATGAAGGATAAGGGTTAGGGAGGGGTTAGTATAGTTTATAGGATTCTAGTTTGAGAAACAATGATATCTTAAACTCGTGTATCAGAAAGAAAGGTTGAGGGAAGAATAACTGTTGGTTTTATTTTTTGTTGTGGGGACTGGATAAGATATCACAATTTCTGTTTTGCAGATTTAAGTTTCAGATATCTTTCAGATATCAAGGAGAAATGGTAGGTAGGCCATTGGACGCACAGCATTTAGATCAGGTTTAGAGAAATGAAACTGAGATTATAAGGATATGGCCCTTGGATGAGATCCCAAGGAAAGCTTAAAACCAGGGCCTAGGCGCCCTCGCATGGTAAGGAGTCAGAGCAGAAAAGAGACTAAAGGAGTAGGAGGCGCTTTTAGTCACGTCAGGAGAGCCAACAATGTAATATGTTTCTTGAAGAAAGTGGTCAATGATACTAAAGCCTGCTGAGAGGGTGTGTAAGGTAAGAATAGAAAAATAATCTTTATTGGATTTATCAACACATAAGACTTGGTAACTGACAAAAGCAATTTTTCTGCAGTGGTGCTTCTCTCTTCCCTCTGTCCATTCTCTCCCTGTAAACTCCCCAAACTGGAGACAGGTTTCTCCTGCTGGACCCCTCCTGGGTTCTCCCTGCTTATATGCCCTTTCTTTATGTAGAGTAATGCCCCGAATTTTGTCTTCTCTTCTCCTCGCCATCATCCTTCTGCTTAGTTCCACAGAGCCCAGTGCTTGGCTGAACAGGAAAGGACTCTGTCCTTTAGGAACATTGGAGAGGAGGGATTAATTTAATATGTTTGCTTGTTTTTATAGATGTTTTTTCTTTGTGAAACACACACTACCTGTTACAGGATTCCTTGTCAGGTCCTTCCCTGAAAAACTAGTATGGTATGCTTACATATAAATGGTACTTGGAATTTGTGTGCTTTTAATAAGAGAGTGTGGTTCAGGTGCTTGAAGACATTCTGAGCTCTTTGTGGTCAGTAGGTGCCATCAGCAGTGTATTCACACTCATTCAGAACATGCAGATAATGTAATTATTGGTGGACAGATAATAGTCTTGAGTAAAATACTACAAGGATTGACCCTTTTCATGGTTATGTATAAGCCACAAAGCCCTGAGAGTCACTTCTAAAGCATTGGGTATTAAAATGCTAAATTTTAAGCTTGTCTAGTATATTGAAATAGGACTGCCACAGAGTGACCTATGTATATTTGGTGGGTATTTCAAGCATAGACTTGCAGAGAGCAAAGTGACTAAAATTTATAGGCCTAGGGCTCCCATTGATGATTTAATAAGCTATTAACTTTTATTTAACTCTTCATTTATTCAACTATTCATTTGTTTTTACACAAATGCTAACAGACTCTCTTTCATTTTCTAGGATTCTGATACATAGTTCAGTAGTTTTACACACACAAACACACACTCATACATATAATATGCTTCTGGAAGAAATGTAAATAATCTGGAAACTATAATTTTAAAAATGCAAATTCCCTCCCCTCTATCTCCAAATTCTTTCACAGTCTCACTTTTAGTTGTAACCACAGTTAATAGTTTGATGTGCCTCCTTCTAAAGATTCATCTACTCTAGTGGCCATTTAGGTACTGAGGTTTTGCAGAGAGATGATGGAGATGAGAACAATAGAAGGCAGAAAATAAGAGATATCACTTAACAAAGGGCAATGGATTTAGGAAGGATCCAAGATGTATATATTCTATGTGCTGTGCATTGTTGATTCAGTGACTAGGGATGGTTAAGGAGGTAGAACAACAGATAGGATGTTATATAAAAATAAAGATGATTTCCTAACATAGCTGTAGGTAAACAACTCTATCTATCATATGCATCCTTCTATGGATATGTCCTGATGGCCTTTCTATTTTTAATAGGTAGACATATGTTAAATTTATATACACATATGTTACATTTAATTATGGACTTTTTATCGTATTATCTAATAATTTTGAGGCAAGATAGAGTAGGGACCTAAGAAGGAAAGACAGAAAACCTAATAAATCCGCGCCCCCCCCCACCCCACACCACCCAGTAGAAAAAACTAAAGGGCATCCTGCTGGACTAATGTAGGCAGGCTATCAGAAGGCAGCTAGTGCCTGCTGACATGCACAAATAAGTTCTGCTGACATGACAGGAATATAGTGTATACCATTTACCCATCAGTTCTGAAACAACACCAACAGTGTGTGCCCAATGACTGCATAAATAAGTCATGGGAATGCAACTTATAATGTTCACTCAGCAGAAGAAAAGGAGACAAACAGGATATTCCCACACTACCTGCTTATTTTCATAAGCCCTTTGTGGGAGCAATAGCTAGGAGCCAACCACCGGACAGCGACCTCTAACCCCCTAAGAGAATCAAATCACCTAATAGAGCATCCCTACTTTGTCTCCAATATGCCAATCAGCACAGACCCTGGAATTCTGTACCCCCTTATAAAACAGGAGACCGCAGGGCAGAACTTCACCTTTTCTCCCTTGAAAATGCCTGCCTTATACTCAAAAGGTGTGTTTCTGTTCTCTTACTCCACCCCCCATAAATCCTCTGCTTGCCTAACTAACTTGTGGCTCGTCCTTGAATTCTTTCTTGCGTTGAAGCCAACAACCTAGACAGCGGTTCCTATAACAATTTGTTCTCATAAGCAATGTTGCAATGACGAATGATGAATCTTGTTAGAACTAATAGAGGTGAAACGTAGGAGACATTTTAATTCTGAAATCATGCAAAGAAAATAAAGTCCCTTTCAAATGATAAGACTGCATGAGAAAATACAGAAATATTTCCATAGAAAGGGAGTTATTGCTTCTAAGAAGGAAATTGCTCTGTGAAAGAATATTTTAGCTCACAATTCAAAGGAATTTGAATATTGCCTTGAGCATTAACATATAAAAACTGAAACAGGAATTAAAAGCCAACTATAAAAAGAGAAACACAACAGCATCAGGTATTAAGGGATAAAGTTTTTGTATAATAATAAAGGGATAATGCATATATTCAACAGTGATCTGTGGATCATGATATAAGTACACGTTGATGGCAGATAGAGAATGAAAAGACAAGCTCAAAAAGAAAGCATGAAACATGAAACTCAAGGGGAACATAGTATAGGTCAAAACAATAAGTTCCAGAAGGTAATTTCTATCATTCATTTTTGACTATCATTTCATACACTTATATTTCTGATATTCTTTGAAAATTAAAATTTTAACATACAAAAGTTACGTGATGATTTATCAATTATACAACCACTTTAATTTATTTAACTCTTAAATGTAAGCAGTTCACACTTTGCATTTCATTATGGTAAGGGAAACCCATGCATATATAAAACACATCCTCACTTTAATACTCCAATATGCAAAGATTTCAGTTGCCACTACTGTGAAAAGTGAGGACTTCCTGCATTTTTTTACAGTTAGAAACTGAAGTTACTTTTAACATGATCATCATTTCGTTAAAACTTATACTTGATTTTTAAGAATCACACTGTCTCCTTTTTTCCCATTGATTAAGATTTGAGGCAGTTTTTGGAAGAGAATGAAACAGCATGTCAATCTGAAACAATTATGCAGAATTGTCATATGGAATCCAAAATCTTCCTACTATGTTTGCTAAAGGCTTCTGAGTTTGAATAGCTGGGTGTAATCTTACCTGGGCATACTTTATTAGACATGTAAGTTTGAAATCTCAATATGTTGAAGTTTTCTGTATGTTGTCATCATACAATTTAAGTTGTCACTTCCTCTTTTGACTAGGCAGAGAAGGGAAAAGCTTCTGTTATTCTTAGCTTCCACTCTGGGACCACCTCACTGATAGGGTCTCCTGAATGTGCTGATGCTGGATCTGGCCTGAGGAGAAAAAGGGTGTCTAAAAATGGTGACAGAAAGTAGAACGGTGATCACATATTTGCAGGTTTGTTTTCAATTTGTTTCTAGAGGCAGAAGAGCTGTTTTTTTTTTTTTCTTTTCCAAATTAAGTAGAGGAAGGAAGTAAACATTAGAGTAGAAATCAATAAACTTGAAAACAGGAAAACAAGAGAGAAAATCAATGAAACCAAAGCTGATTCTTTGAGAAGATCTATAAAATTAATAGAGTTCTAATCATGATAACAAAGAAAAAAGATATAAGATACAAATTATCAATAACAGGAATGAAAGTGGGGTCTTCACTATTGATCCTACAGACATTGTAATGATAATAAGGGAATAATGCAAACTACTCTTTGCACTTAAACTTAACAATTTAAATGAGATTCCCCAATTTCTTGAGAGACAAATTAGAAAATTTCAAGGAGAAAGAGATCATTTGAATAGACTAGTATCTATTAACAAATTTAATTAGTAGTTAAAAACCTTCCAGAAACACACTGGACTCATAAGTTTCATTGGTAAATTCTATAAAACTCTTATAGAAGAAATAATACCAATTCTGTACAATGTGTTCCAGAAAATAGAAGAGAAGGGAATACACCCCTAGTGCCCAAAACAGAAGAACATATTACAAGAAAATTAAACTAAAGACCAATACTTCTCATAAACATAGATGCACAAATCCTTAACAAAATGCTTAACAAAGAGAATCCAGCAACATATGAAAAGTTTAAAACATCACAACTAAGTGGGCTCATCCCAGTAAGGCATGACTTGTTCAGCATTTATAAATCAAGTAATATCATATTAGCAGACTAAATAAGAAACATGGTGAGAAACCTCTACATAATTCTTAGAATGACTAAAAAATGACAACAGCAAAAGCATGCAAGGATGCAGAAAAAAAAATAGGAACTCATTCACTGCAAATGGGAATTGCAAATGGGAAAGCAAAATGTTTCAGCCACTTTGGAAGACAGTTTGGCAGTTTCTTACAAAGTTAAACATAGGCTTGCCATATGAGTCAACAATTGCGCTCTAAGTTATTTACCAAACTGATATGAGAACTTATTTCCACACAAAAAAATCTGCATGCCAATGTTTAAAGCAGATTTATTTATAATTGTCACAAATCAGAAGCAACCAAGAAACCAAGATGTCTTTCAAACAGTGAATGGATAAACAAACTATTGTACATCATACAATTGAGTACTATTCAGCAATAAAAAGTACTGAGATACTAATTCACAAAACAATATGAAATGTAAATTCATTTTCTTAAGTGAAAGAAGCCAGACTGAAAATGCTGCATAATGTGTGATTTCAATTATATGACACTCAGCCCTCCGGGAAGGCAAAACTATAGAGACAGAATCAGTGACTGGCAGTAGTTTGCGGGAGAGGCATTGAATAGTTGAAGCACAGAGGATATTTTAGAAAGCAAGAACTAATCTATCTGATGATATGGTGGTGGATACAGGATGCTATGATTTTTATCAAAGCACATAGAACTTCACGGCACAAAGAATGAACTTAACGTATGCAAATTGAAAAAAAAAATTCAGCCCCGGAAGTTGGAGGATCCCAGGACAAAATGCAGACTGTGACAAAAGAAACAAATTGCATTACTAATGTATAACATCTCTGAAGGGAATGGGAGGTAACCCAGGTAACTTGGGAAATGTCCTTTTCACCGACCACTGTAAATACATATACAGATATAGATGCACATTTCCATATACGTTACATACTGTGGTTGAACAAATAAGTAAATGGACGACAGATGGTGGAAGTCAGGTTCTCACTGGCTGAGAGGAAATGTGGGAGAAGGCTAGAAGGAGAAGCAGAGAAGCCTCAATGGAACCATGTGGTACTGGGCGAGAGTCAGAGACAAGTTAAGGGACTCATTTTTAGCATTATGCAAATACAAATGGAACAACAGATATAGAACAAATTATAGATGTGTGTGTATACTCATGTTAGTATATATACATATATTTCCTAGGTCTGTCTGCTGAGAGGGCCAGAAACAGTGAAAAACATACCGATATACATACCCAGTGCTCATATCTTGGTTTCCAATATCATTAACCAAGAAAAGGAACCAGGGCTCCTTATAGAAATGGCTAATTCTATGGCTGGTGCAGGGAATAAACGAAATGAGCTTGGCATACCTTACAATGCCAGAAAGTAAGGGCATCTCAAAAACCAAAAGAATGAGAGCATGTCAAACAGATCCGGGGGCCAATCTGAAAGCATTAGCAATGACCAAAACTGGAACAATTCGAGCAAAAAATAAATAACATTGTATGGGATTATAACCCAAAGTATAAAATCAACCTCCATGTGTTCACACTGATATAAATGAATAAATGGTGGGAACGAGATAAGTCTCCCATTCAGAATAATTCCATAAAATTTAGGTCTTCACTCCTTTTCCATGAGAATGAGTTTAATGCCCCTCCCCACCCTTGCGTGTGGGCTTCATTTAGTCATTTACTCCAAATAGTAAATGGAAGGAAGGGGGTAAAAAGTTTAGAGTGGAAAAACATGGCAAAGACAACTTTGACCAGGTGATCAAGTTCAACAACATCAGTGATACATTTGATAGCATTTGCATTTGATATAATTGGGTGAGAATGGTATTTCAACTCTGTGGTCTACCTCCTGAAAACCTACAACCCCAGATAAACCATGTGAAAACATTAGAGAAGTCCAAATATAACCTAGGTCAACAAATTCTCTTGGAATACAATACTTTTAAAAATGTATACCCAAAGCCAACTAGTTAAATAAATTGCTGCTTTCCAAGAACTTATGTAATAAGGTTTTGCTGGAAGGACCACTAGTTTCTCTGCTTACATTAGCCATGCAACCTTTCTAAATTGTAAACCATCGAATTACACTGAAAATAATTCTTGGAAGCTAGTATTAACAGATTATGAATACATATTTTTGCTGCATTAAAAATGGCCATACTTTTTAATAGTTATTAATATTCTGTTTTATATTGTTACATTCTGAACAAGGTCAATTTCATGGTTTTGTCTCAAATTTATCAATTGCAGCATTTCATGGATCACCTTCACTGGCCTGTCAAAGACTTATTTGCTGATATGATGTCATATGTGGGAAAGACGAGAGGTGTATCTAAATCAGTAAACCTAATCCCATGATTGCTATTTGAAGGTAATGTTTCAAAATATATTAGAAACTTAATGAGGGTTTGTTTTCAGGCCAATAAAGCTTAGATAGAAATATATGGAAATGCAGAAAAATAGACAAACTCTGATAAACATGAGAAATAGCATTTTTCCTAATGAATCTTATTTGACATTCAGACAAACAAGTAGTAATTTATGAACTATGTGTAATGAATCAAGTTGGACATCACATTTGTAAATTCAGAAGCAAAGAAAAATTATGAAATGATAAATATATAAATTCATCAATTGGTTCAGCATAAAAATCAGCGAAATTATTGGGGGTTGCTATAGCAATATATAGAATTCTTGCAATCTCAAAATATTTTGGTTAGTGAAATGAAGAAATAAATCATTCTATGTTAAAAAAGAGATGATAATTTTATTCTGCTCTCCAAGAAAAATGGCAAAAAATATACATCACAGTCATGACAATAAAGCTCCCCTAGCATGGGATTATTTTTCAGAGACTAAAAGTATAATTGACCTAAAAAAAATCCACCAGGCCCACTGAGAGTAAATACATGATGGATGGCTGTGGATGCGCCTCCCATTAGACTGTGCTTGAGATAACTGACATAAATGTGTGTGCATCCCTCTGTGATATTACTTACTTTCATATTTTCATTTCACTTCTTGGGTGCCCAGCACACACCAATCAGCTTGTTCAAGGGATAGCTGTGTATCCAGGTTTCAATGTGAAAAAAAATGATATATTTTCTCTCTTTAACTTTCAATGTGATAAAATGATACATTTTTCTGTTTTTAACACGTTCAAAGCAAGAGTGTTTTACCTAGAATGCGAAGGAAAGTTGAGGGTAAGATGGAGCGATGATGGTTGTGTCAATACCCTCCAGCTAAAGACCACCAGAATCTTATTCACCAAGTTGGATTTATTACACATTCCTGTGAGGGAGAACACACACCACAGGGAAGATGGGGTGTCTCAATTAGAAGGTGTTAGAAAGGAATTTTTATAGCTTTTGAACTTGGTGTAGATGTTTTGGAGAGAGTTTAAGGAAAAGGGGCTTTACATCGGTTGGATGCTGTCAAAAGTAGGAGTAATACTAAGATAGGGTATTTAATAAACCTTACCTAGAAAAATGAAAGATTAGACTGAGGCTAAAGCTGTAATAGATAATGAAAGAATAGCCATTCATAAAAGACATTTAGAAAAATGCTCAGTCATTTTTATGATTTGAACAATGTTCCTGTTTTGTCTGTGTCCAGACATAATTATAGAGTACACTTGTTTTTGTTATAACCAAATAAATATATGTCCACAGGATGGCCTTGCCTGATGTTCATGGTCTGTAAAATTCTGTCTAGCAGGAGAACACCAAGGTGAAGCCGATAGTGCCAGACCAGCTCGTGGATGTCAGGAGGTGCTTTGCTCTTTCTTACTTTTTAGATGCAACCTGAAGATGTTTATCTGATATTACTTGCTAGACCATCACTTGAAGCTTGATGGGAAATTTATTAAAGTTCAGATGATGGGTGAGCTCTTGTCTTTCCAGGCTTTTTATTCTGCTGCCCAAGTGAACAGGAGCTTTTCTGTATTTCCAAGTCTTGTGTCTTCCCTGTCCAGAGGTGGTTGAAAGCTATAATTTGATCTATAATCTTGACCCAGGATTACTCACAAAAGGAAATCTTTCAGATGTTAATACATTTCAAAAGCTTTTGTCTATTCCGAATTATTCACGATCACTTTGCAATTCTAGCATTTGCAATTCAATGTGATAAAGTGTCACATGTCAGGGAATACAGAACTCAGTCAGAGTGGAGACAGGTAACTCACCTGGGAAGGAGGAAGGAGGGCATATCTGATGAGGAAGCCTTCATGAAAGAGATAATGTCTGATGAAGCTATGTATCCTCCTAATTATTAGATTAACATTTAAAATTTTTTTTCTGATCCTAAATCCTCACTGTCTGTAAGACCAAATCTTTAGCATGGGTTTGAACCACACATATTGGCAGCTTTATTTTTTCAGACTTTAATCTTTAGTGCCTATAAATATGGTCTCCTGACAACTCGGTTCCCAATTCAAGAATTTTTTATTTCTTTCTACCTTGACTCTTCCTTCCCATCTTTCTTCTTTCCTTCTTAGAGCCCCTCTTCCAGGGAACCTTAGCATCCTACAGAGATCCCTTCCTTCACTGTATGCACGGCAAATGTCATAGACTTTATTTTGGAAATTAGTAAGATTTTGTGTAGTAACAACGCCTATGAAACACTGTGGGTGAACTATATATTCCTTGCATTGCTGCTAGAATTTTATACTTATTCCAGGGTCTTGGCAGCTTCTCAGCCGTAACTGTTACAGCTTTGTTCCAGTGCTTTTGACTGTCATCACAAGTCATTTTGTATCCCTTTATAACTCCTAGCACTAGGTTTACAGGCTTTAGTAGTTTAACAAATATTCATTAACTTGATTTGCTGGTATGTATGTTACAATAAAGCAACCTTATGCCTTTGTTCATAAAACCTACTTATGGTTTCTTTTAAACAGTCTGTTCTTAGGGATAGTATTTCTTTTACAAAATATTTCTGAAGAATTAGGCTGAAGAATTTGCTGAGTCAAATTTGTAAATGTTCTATAATTCATCTTTAGATAGTTAGATAAGGATTATTAGATTACTGTTAAAGATTAATAAAGATTATTAGGTAATTATTAAGGAAGGTATTTTGGACTTAATTGTTTCACATTTATTCTTTCCCTTCCGCCACCAAAAATGAAAGAATTTTAAAAAATGTCATTTATGTATTTTCGACCACCTTGAGCCAGCCTTCTGGGTGAAGACTGTCCCCCTCCCGTAAGGTCTCCTTGCAGCTAGCATGTCTGCAAAGAGGGCCCCTCTAAGGCCTCTCTGGGTCCCTGTGCCTCTCCCGCATCATTGCTCCCTGGTGAGCGAGGAGTGTGTTCCTCTGACAGCGAGTGTGGAAGGGGTAGCCCACGTGCTGCCCCAGCTCTACCCCACCTTTTTTTGAGTTCTACAGGGGCAGCCCCAGGAGGTCCAGAACTGAAAGGTAACTCTGTCCTGCTCTGGGCCCCTCCAGTGGCTGTTTTGTCATCAGTAAAGGTGATATTTTGCTTTCTCAACTGCCTTTCCCTTTTGAGTTATTTCTGAATGCTTCAGTTCTCAGATGGGGAAGAGTGGTATTCTTCATGGAGCTTTCCTAAAGAGAGCTTAAAGCAAAAAGGAGGCTCTCTATGGACAGATAAAAAGTAACAATTTGTTTTCAGGGAGAACACTAGAGGTGCTCAGAAAATATTCCTTGGCAAGTCCAAGCTGAGCTGCCAAGGAGCGAGAGGAAAGGGGAAAAATGATGCTTGGGCAAAGAGGAGTAGATGGTTTAGGAACATGCAGGCATCTAGATTTAATCATGTAAATATTATCTGGGTATAGGAAAGGCTAAATGAAAAAGTCACCTGAAAATTAATGAGAACTGCATATAGGAAAGCTGTTTTGTTTTTTATTTCACTCTTGTTAAAGAGTTAAAATTTCATTGATTTTTACTAAGTAATAATTATCATAAAATTTATATTGCATACAAACTGGAACTGGAGTCAGAATCTGAGATTTGCTGAGGGTATAATCAGAACATTCAAGCAAAGTCAATGCAGTACTCAGTTTTGGATTAGTTTGAGAGGCTGGCTAATTTAGAGAATTCTTTGAAAAGTTGCATTATGAAAGTTATAATTAAGGTACATAAGTTAAAGTCACAGATAATCATCCTTTATTATAGAAATGTCAAACATAAGCTGAGTAATTTCAACACTAACTGCTTTTCTTCTTTGGCATTTAACCTAGAATAAACACTTCTTAACATATATTTAAAAGTTTTCTCAGGAATCCTGTAACTCCCAGTGAGTAGTGCAATTTGTTGTGCTTTCCAGCTAGGCAGCCTGCTCCGGTATCTCCTCTCAAACACGGGTTTTAATGGAATCTCTATATATTTCAATAAATTAGAAGAGAAAATGTGACTGGGTACCCTTAGGCACTGATAAATTCGATTAGGAGATGATTATGATCCAATTTTCGTTTGTTGCTTTTTACATTGTTCCTCTTTTTGTATTTTCCAATATTTTTATTCATAAATAAAAATATATGTAACCTATATTTTGGTTATAAATTATAAACACATGGTGTATACTCACAAATGTCCCATTTATCCCAAGAACTAAGACCATTTCCGATGTCGGAAGTAAGTCGTGATTATTCAGGTCACACAAGACTGGAGCTATTAAATAACGGAAAACTCAATAAAGATGCAGAAAAATCACTAGGTGACTTTTGAGGCAAGATTACTACTATCAGGGTCTACAGATATGCCCATATTTACCATTTTAAGGCTGTCCACTTAATGAAAGCAACTTTTTAGGTATGTTACACGCAGACATATTTTCCACAGAAGTATTTATTTTATCCTTGGTAGTTCACACTTCATTATTTGAGACATATATAATCTACACTCTGCTGTACCAATAAATATCTGCAGGGATGGAGGGTAACAATTAGCCAATAGGCAAATAAAATAAAATGTAATTCATTCATTTTAAGTCCCCAGATGTGAATTTCTCAAACTTTGTTTGACTTGCCCAAGATTTCTCTGATAATAGCTTTTCTTTGTGGTTTCAGAGCTCATATGTTACTGTCTTTGGGGTATAGTATAAAGTTCATTTGTTTTATTTAGCTTCCAGCTGTGTTGTATTTTTGCCTTTTTGTTGAACAAATCAATACTTCCTTGGATGAAGCCTATTGATTTCCTGGTTCACCTATTGTGGATAACCTATATTTCAGATGGTTGGAATCTTTGCCCATTTGAAAACTGCCATACATTTATCAGTAGAGACAAAACAAACACACACAGGAATATTAAAGGCAAGAGTTTCCTCTCACTTAGGAAGAAGCGTTATTCTTCCATTACCCCTTGTTGGTTTTCTTTTCTAGGCATATTCACTTCAATTTCTGGTATTGATTACAGCCTTCACGAGTTGCTCACCCACATGCCTGTTTGATCAGCTTCATCAACTGCTTTATCCTGTAGTTCTCTGTGAGATTCCATTTCCATAAACATTGTCCAGAAATATATCTGATTGGTGCTGATAAGAGCTGTCACAAAAGACTTCAACACTGAAATCATTGCAGGACCCCACCCTTCCCCAGTGTTTTCCTTGTACATATTTTATGCTACCTGCTTCTTCTTCTCATTTAATATTGTCATTGGAATATTTTTCTGGTATTCCCAATTAATTGCAAACTTAGACTCAGAGGGTATGTTTTGTTTATTTCTGTATTGCCAAAATTGTTTAGACAGCAAATGGTATGTGAGCACAAGTCAACAAAGACACATTGAATAAATTGTTTTCTTCTCTGTAATGAGGTTTGTTAAAGCAGAGACCTAGTGTCCTGTCATCTGATGTCTGTCTCCCCAGTGTAGTGTATCTGCGATATGATCAGTAAGTATTTTTTGATGCAATTTAGAAAATGTTGTTGTATTACGGCTTTACGAATGAGCAGTCACTTATCTCTCGTAATTTTGAGAAGTAAGGTCTTTTCTCTACTAAATTTTTTTTCTTGCCAGCATTGGGTCTTGAACTTGAACTTGAAAGATTCATGTGACTGTCTTTAAAATGCAATACTGAAAGGCAGAAGCTCCTCAAGTTTGTGATTAGTTAATATCTTTTAGCTACATAGGGTTTGGCTTAGGAGAGGCTTCTTTTTTGTCCCTGAGCTTCTGAGCACAGAGCTAGGTGGTCACATTACAGGGATGGATGATCACACGTAGGGATGAGGTTGCTGTAATAATGCTGTGACTCTGGGCATGAGGGCAGGTTTGGGAAATCAGTTCTGCTATTCTTTTTACATGAGTACTCATGGATGAGCATTTGATTTAATCATATTATAGATAACCCCATGAACTATTATAATATTTTGGACTTAAGTATGAGAGAATGTACAAAATTAGTTTTTAGGCAGACAATGTTGTAGTGCCACATAAATAGAATTTTATGCATAATCTTTCACTTGGGTCAGAAGAATTGTAACTGCTTAACAGAAGGAAAAGAACAGAACAAGTTCTGAGTTCAAAATGTGTTTTCTCTCAGACTTTAGCATCTGTAGATTAATCTAACAAACCATGGTGCAGCTATACAGAAGACGCTAGTGTGAAAACTTTTCTTAAAAAGATTTAGAGTTGGAGGTGATAATAAATGTTTATTGTACTCTTGGAACTGTGCCATCTTTGCAGTTTCTTTTCCTTGGGTCTGTACTGATTGCTATCAAGGCCTTGTACCAAGTTTTCTACATTTACATATGCCCAGGAAATCTCATAAATGTTGTTGGGAAAGCTACATTTATATATTCAGTTGTAAAGAACATAAAAATGTAATGCAAAATTTATAATGAGGGGAGCCTTCTGTAGATATTAAAAAAAAGGTGTTCCATGCACAATGGATTAGAAATGCCTAATTCAATCATAATTTTGGTTTCATGAATGCATTTGGAAAGATCCAAGAACCAAGGAAAGAAAGGTTGGTACTGGATGGATATGAAGAGCTACAAATATACATTTTAAAGGAGATTGCACCAATTTGATGTAACCTCTCTAGTGAAAACTAAAAAAAAATGCCAAAAAAATCTACATATGTCCTTATACAAATTATCTGGGTATTTGGACATATTTATTTAATTATATGCAATCATTTTCATCAAAGTTATGCCTGTTATGACAAGACCACACGATTTGGTAGATAGAAGCATTTTTGGACTTACCTGGCTCAACACTGTTAACTTATTGATGAAGAAACTGAGGTAAGACTTATTTAGTCACATAACCTAAGGTGGCATTGGAGCTGGTTCAAATCCCCTGACTACTTTTTACAAGCTCTTTTACTGTCTGCTCAATTCAATGTTATTAAACATTTTTTGTTGAATATTTTGAATTAGAAAACTACTTTTTGTGATATAATGACAGAAAACCCCAAGTGCTGACTTGTTATTGCCCAGGCATACTCTGGGAATCTGAGAGTAGGAGATGAGCCAATCTCTTAAGATATTAGTGGCAGGACTGGAAAAGAATTGCCTCCATTTTCTAGGGATGCTATATCAAAATACCACAAGCTGGATGACTTAATATAAATTTATTGTCTCACAGTATTAGAAGTTAGAAGTCCAAAATCAAGGTGTCTGCAAGGTCATGCTCCCACTGAAACTTGTAGGGGAAAATCCACTCTTGCCTTGTAAGCACTTCATAGGGTACGGGGGAAGAATAATATTGGTCCTATTGACTAGAGATGAGGCACTGCTAGGGAAATAATTCACATAGAGGGAAAACACAGAGTTTTAAAATATACATGATTAAGTTTATGCTGAGAGCCATAATGCAAAAAGCACTCAGGGGAAAAATCTCTATAGATTGAGGTCACCAGGGAAAACCATCAAAGGACACCTAGGATTTGTTTATAAAAACCATTTTTGGTTCTACTGATTTTTAAATCTATTCTATTGGAAGAAATGTTGTTATTTTCCTACTAATACTGATTATAGAGATATATTAGTCATGAATAAATATAAAATATAAAGGCAAGATGAGAAATGTATGACACACTTGACAGATGTAGGCTTGCCAGCATTTGTGATCATTTCGTTCAGTAAAGATTATCTCAAAGAAATTTACTGATGAATATAAGTGGTTTACAAAAGGCAGATGATGGGGAATACTGCCATGGGTCAGAGCCAAATGGCCACTTATAAAAAAGAGGTAAATTTTATTTTTCCATTGGAATAGTTGACTGTAGACTGTGGCACTAGGCAGTGTTAACTTAAAACCCAGGGAGGCCAGTAGGAGCTGGAGATCAGGAGCAACTGAAGGCACAGTGCAAGGGAAGAAGGAAAATGGAGGTACTAAGAACCCAGAATTCTTATCTGCAAAGATCACAAATGTGATGATGCATTGAAAACTCGGTTCACCAGAACTTTGCCCTCAAAAAGCTTGTGCCTAAAACCAGTATCAGATTATCAATGTGGAATATTAAGTACAAACTTTATCAAGACGGAAATGAGCTTTCTGATAATTAAGATAACTATTCAGATTAAAGGCTGCGTTTCTAAGAGCAGGTTACATGTGTATCACAAATCCTTGAGGAAAATATTTTATTTTTATTCCACCTTATATGGCGGTTAGAAGAAAAGTGAAAAAATTATTTCAATGTGGTTGTGAAATATTATTCTCTTCTCCTTGAACCTCACTGCCACTTCTCCCCATCCTTCCTTTATATACACCACCTTCTTCAAGACATATGCTAGTCTCCTTTATGTTTTATAATTATCATTTGGGACCATTTATATTATCTCGAGACCAAAGTTCTTATTGCCATTGCAATGCTCAGCGTCTTAGAGCAGAAGATCTGAGTTGCAGAATCCTTAACCAACTACCCTCTTAAAAAAAAAATCCTGGAAACATTTCATTCTCCTCCCAAAATGAATTGTAGGAAAGGCTGCTGTGAAACATTCTTAAGCAAGGAGATATGTGACGTTCTTTCTTCCTCTTCTCTGGTCTACAATACTTTCTGGGAAAGACTATCTTCTACATGTCTGTAACAAGGGAAGAGGACTGCTGTGGGGCATGTGTTTCAGAGCCGTTCTAATGAGAACACCATACTTAACTGTTAAGTATAGTCAAAACAGAGTAAAATTGTTCAAAAGAATCACAAGTTCACTGATGTATTTGAAATCTTTTCTTGCGTTCTGAGAGAGCCTCTGTTGGGTCGTGTCCTGGAATGGTTTCTTTTGAGAACCAATCGAGCCAGACTGAAGAGCAGAACCACATGGGCTGGGTAAGGCACCTTTCCCTTGACTTCTCTGCACAGCCTGTAGAGAGCTGTTAGTGTACTACAGAAAACACAAATCACACACAACATTTTAATGTGAAACATGCTCAACACAAACCCCTTGGCTCTCTTTAAGTCACTTCACATTTTTATTGGCTTGAACTCCACCAAGAAACCCAGTGAAATCTCTTCATTGAAGATTTCATTTGTAGGTTTCCAACCAGATTGTCCAACATTCCCTTCCTGAAGACACATACACACAGTACACATACAGACACACAACAAACACACATGTGCACACACAGCACACAGCATGCACACATACAGCATACATACAAAATACATGCATAAACATACAGCACACACACATACACACACTCTATATGTGTCCACTTATGACGACACATCTTACAATCAACTGATTTCAATACAGAGCCCAACTGTTATTAAAGTCAGCATCTCTCATGTATTAGGAAACCAGATAAAGCTCAAATCCCACAGTGTCCCATAAGAACCATCACAGACTCTTACGGAAATTCCTAGAAGAAGCTACAGCTTATATCCAAGTCTAACATGTCTCGCGTAGTTCTTGACCCATGCAGTAGGGTAAGTACATTACGTTCCAGAGGCTTCAGTCCTCTATAGAGCAGTGGTTTTAACAAAGTCCCTCATGTGGTTTCTGTCAGCAGAAGTTCTCCTGATGGCTATATCACAGTCTTGGGTCACTAAAGACCTTTGAATCGCCAAATCTGTCAGACTCTTTACACCCTTTTAATTACTTAAACTCTATGCAGCACTTGGCACTCTTGGTCACACCTACTTCAAAAGTCCTCTACTGCTTTCTTTCTTGAACTTCTGCTTCTCTGTCATCACTGAAAGACTAATGCTGGCCAGGAAGAGCAGCAGCTGAGACAATGGATTTCATGGCAATCTGCCTGGGTCTAAAGCCTTCTGCTAGCATTGCCACCTTCTAGGTAATTTTTAGAAAGCTCTGTGCCTCATTTTCCTTATCATTAAAAGAAGGAAAATGATAGTACAGTGATTTAATACATGTAAATCATCTGGAACAGTGTTTGGAATGCATATATTTCCCTACAGGTGTGAGCTAATAATATTCTTTCCACACACACTTGTTTGAAAATCACTACTTAACGGTGGTGTTTTCAGATTTTTTATAATTGCCCTTCTTTCCTTCCTAGACACTTTGCTCATATTTTCTCAACTCTCTTGTGACTTTAACTGTGACTTCATCTGTCACACTTCAACTGTGAACTCCATGCTGATGATTCACAAAGTTATTGCCCCCAAACCTTCCCAAGCTTGATACTAACATGACTAATGACATACTGGACATTTCCACCTCCACTTCAAACTTAATAAAATTGAAGCCATGATCACGTCTCATGAATGCATTTCTTTTCCTGTATCTTCTACCATAATTAATGTGGCCAGATAGAAACCTAGAAAGAATATATACACATCCAAAGTGGATTGAGAGCATTCCTTTAAATTCATATCAAATACTCTGGCATCTTCCATAGCTGTAGCCTCTTCCTCATTCTCACCACCTCACTGCATCTTCTGTTACCTAAACTATTTATTAAAATCATCTCTAAATTGTCTCCCTACCTCTAAAATATAATCCCTCCAATTTATCCCCCTTATTGGTACATGTCTTAGTTTGCCAGGGCTGCTATGACAAATATCACACAATAGGCAGGCTCAAAGAACAGGAATTTATTGTCTCAAGGTTTTGGAGGCTAGAAGTAAAAAATCAAGGTCTCAATTGGCCATGATTTTTCCTGGAGCCAACAGTGTCCTGGTGCTGGCTTGCAGTAATCCTTGGGGTCTCTTGGTTTGCAATTCTGCCTTCAGTTACATCTCAGTCTGTCTCTTCGGTCTCCTTTGAGGCTTTCTCTGACTTCTGACTTTTTTGGTTTCTTCATCCAATTTCCTTTGCTTATAAGGACTTCAGCCATATGGATTAAGGCCCACCCTGATCCAATTTATCCTTATCTAAATAGGAACTTCCAAGATCCTACACACAATAATATCTCCTATTCAGAGATACTATTTACAAACGGCTTTATACCTACAGTGGATTCAGACTTGAACATATCTTTTGTGGGGTACATGATTCAACTCCCAACAATGATGGGAGTGCCCTTTCTTTAATGCAAATTATATATATTTCCCTTATCTAAAGGCTTTCATTGCTCCACTTTTTTTCTAGAGAATAAAGTCCTCCAAACTAAGATTTCTTCAATAATCTGGCCTTTGTTCACATCTCTAGGTTAACTATATACCCCATTCTTCTCTGAAGATCATCTTACCATTTCCAGTTTGGAGTGATGGGTAGAGTCTGGGGCCATCAAAGATTATAAATTTCTAACTTGTAGAAAGAAACACAGAAACTCATGGTGGACCCTAAACTTCTGGGCCTTAGAAATGCCTATCTGCACATTGGGCATGGACAAAAGAAGGCATTCTGCTCATTTCCCCATACTCTCTAGTTTCTGAGCTGAAGAAAGAGAATTATAAAAAAATTAGAGACAACCAGCAAGATGGCGGCAGAGTAAGGTGCTCTTAGAGCCATCTCGTGCTACAGGGAAGTTAGTAATCACCCAGAGCTACCTAAAGCACCTGTTTGGGGGCCCCAGGAGAACAGAAGAGCATCCTGCAACATCCTTGAAAGAATGGAAGGAGGAGACTACCCATCTGCAGAGAAGATTCTTAAGTAGAGCCCTCCATGCCCCGGAGCCTGGTGCCTATCCTCCACTGGCAGCACAAGCCACCTCAGGAGCTGTTCTGCTGCTGGAATGGGAAGCTCCACTTCCCAAAAGTGGGAGAGGAAGAGACTGTTGGTCACCAACTTCAGCCACTGATTATGAAATTCATCAGGCTAAAGTATAATTCTAAGAACAGCTAAAGTTTGAACCTGCCCAAGTCAGAAAAAGGCCAGTAGCCACCATTTTAACTCCACCCCTGGCACAAGGAGAAGCAGGGCGGACTGAAAATCACAGTGCTGGTAAGGTCTGGCTTCTTTCCATCCAGATCAGATTGCAGCTCTAGCCTAAACCCCAGCCCCACCTCTGGTAGGAAAGCTGGGAGGACCTGCTCCAGCCTCTCCAGGAAAATACAAGCCACGACATGGAGGCAGTATCCTACTCTGCCACACAAGCCACCTGAGGAGTTATTCTATGGCTGGAATTAGAAGCTCCATTTTCCAAAAACAGGGGAGGAAGAGACGGTTGGCCACAGACATCAGCTACTGATTAGTCGATTTGGCTGGTTAAAGTATAACCTTAAGAACAGCTAAAGTTTGAAACTGTACAAGTTGGAAAAAGCCAGTAGCCGCAATTTTGACTTTGTCCCTGGCATGAAGGGAAGCTGGGCTGACTGATTATCACAGTGAGGGTAGGGACTGGCTTCTTTAACCCGGATTGGCCTGCAGCCCTAGCCTAGGCTTCAGCTCCAGCTCTAGCAGGGAGGAAGCTGGCAGGCCCTGCACTAGCCTATCCAGGTAACTGCAGGTACATCAGGCTGGCACAGAATGAATAGTCAGAAGTCTAACGGGGCAACTGTGGTCATTTTGGACCCTCATGGCATAGATTGCTGCCCACACTTGCAGCTCCATCCCTGCCCCAGGTAGGGGAGAAAGGGCCATGAAGCTTCATCAGGCTCTCTGGGCAACTAGTCTAGGCCTGCATAACTTGGATTATTACACACAGGTGTGGCTGTATCCCTACCCGTGGCAAAGGAGAAAGTTGGGAGAAGCTTCATTGGTCCCTTGAGCAATGCAAGCAGCTTGAGACTCTATAGCTTACAGTACAGCTACATCCTTGGCTCCTACTACACAACCAGAAAGGGAGTAAGGGCAAGAAAACCCTAAACTAAAGAGAGAAACTGCACCCAGAATAAATACATCTAGTAAGTCAGATGCCAAGACACCAACAAAAAATTACAATCCACAGCAAGAAACAGGAAGATATGGCCCAGTTAAAGGAATAAGATAAGCCTCCAGATGACACAAAGGAGCTGAGACAACTAATGATAGATGTCCAAACAAATCTCCTTAACAAATTCAATGAGATGGCTAAAGAGATTAAAGATGTTAAGAAGATGTTGGATGAGCACAAAGAAGAATTTGAAAGCATACACAGAAAAACAGCAGATGTTACAAGAATGAAAGGCACAATAAATGAAAATTAAAATACACTGGAATCATATAACAGCAGATTTGAGGATGCAGAAGAAAGGATTGGTGAGCTTGAAGAAATGGTCTCTGAAAGCAAACATACAAAAGAACAGTTGAAGAAAAGAATGGAAAAAATTGAACAAGGTCTCAGGAAACTAAACAACAAAAAGAGACATGCAAACATATGTGTCATGGGTGTCTCAGAAAGAGAAGAGAAAGGAAAAGGGGCAGAAGGAATATTTGAAGAAATAATGGTAGAAATTTCCCAACCCTATTGAAGGACATTGATATCCATGTCCAAGAAACACAACATACTCTAATCCAAATAAATCCAAATAGACCAACTGTGAGACACATACTAATCAGAATGTCAAATGCCAAAGACAAAGAGAGAATTCTGAGAGCAGAAAGGGAAAAGCAATGCATCACATATAAGGGATACCCAAAAAGATTAAGTGCCAATTTCTCATCAAAAACCATGGAAGCAAGAAGACAAATTTAAGATACTGCAAGAGAAAAACTTCCAGCCAAGAATCTTATATATGGCAAGATTGTCTTTCACAAATGAGGGCAGGTTTAAAATATTCACCGATAAACAGAAACTGAGAGAGTTTGTAACCAGGAGACCTGCTTTGCAGGAAATACTAAAAGATGTGTTACCACCTGAAAAGAAAAGACAAGAGGGAGAGGCCTGAAAGAGAGTATAGAAATGAAGATAATATAAATAAAAGTAAATAAAAGTGTCAAAAGATTGATGAAAATAAAAGATGACAGATAAAACACAAATATTCATGAATAAACTTAATCAATGATGTAAAGCATTTGTATTCAGAAAAGTGCAACTCATTGCTAAAAGAAATAGAAAAGACCTGAATAATTGGAAGAACATTCCATGCTCACAAATTGGAAGACTGAATATCATTAAGATGTCAATTCTATTCAGATTGATATACAGATTCATTGCAATCCTTATAAAAAATTCCACCAACATTTTTTAAATAAGTGGAAAACATGATTATCAAATTTACTTGGAAAGGTAAGGGGCCCTAAATAGCCAGAAACATCTAAAAAGGGAAGAGTGAAGTTGGAAGAATCTCATTTCCGGAGTTTAAATCATTACCTAGCTACAGAGGTAAAAACAGCATGGTATTGGCATAAAGACAGACACACAGACCAATGGAACTGAATTGATGGCTCACAAACAGACGCTCGCAACTTTAGTCAAGCGATTTTTGACAAGCTTGTCAAACTCTCTCAGCTGGGGCAGAGCAACCTATTCAACAAATGGTACTGAGAGAACTGGATATCCATAGCCAAAAGAAAAGGTCCCCTATCTCACACTTTATACAAAAATTAACTCAAAATGGATCAAAAAACCTAAATATCAAAGCAAGAACCATAAAGCTTCTATAAGAAAATGTAGGAAAATATCTTCAAGACCTGGTGGTAGGTGGTGCATTCTTAAAGAAGGTAAGAGGAGGACTGAGATGGACTACTGATAATTAATGTATGTAGACGTTTTAATTAACTTTACTATAAAAGTGTGGAAATGTACAGAATTGATGGTGCACATTATAGTAAGTAACAGCTGGTTTAAAATGGTAGTCTAGGGATGTAAATGCCAATTGACAGAAAGCTAGAGAATAATCTAGGGACTGAATAGCACAGTAAACCCAGAGGTGGATGAGAATTGTGGCTGATGGTACAGATTTAAAAGTGTCCTTTGTGAGCTAGAGCAGATGTACATCAATACTGCAGGGTGGTGGGAATGTGGAGAAGCATGGGAAAAATACATCTGGAGTGACCTATGGACTGTGGTTAACAGTAATAATGTATTATTCATGCACCTATGCCAAAGATATACTGTGTTGATGATGGGGGAGTGTGGGGGTGTGTGCCAGGTGTACCCTATGGACCTGGTGGTAGTCTGATGATGTCTCATGATCTGTGGCAAGTGTTCCACTATGGTGTGGTGTGTTGATGGAGGGGTGTTATGTGGGTGGTCTGCACATGTGCATGATTGTTTTGTGAGTTTACAACTTCTGTCATGGAAATATATTTAAAGAATAATAGTGGGGTGGGTTGGGGGAGGAACACACCAAATGTAAGATGGGGACTCAGTTAATAGTAAGATTTTGACAATATTCTTTCATAACTGGTAACAAATGTCTCACAACAATGCAAGGTGTTAGTGGCTGGTTGATGTATGGGAACCCTGTATGATGTTATGCATGTTTGCTTTGTAAGTTCACAACTTTTACTATATACTTATTGTTTATGTATGTTCATGGATAAATGGTATAAAAATAATAATAATAATTGGGTGGATTGGGGGAAAATACTTTGATTAGTAGTAATATTTTGAGGATGCTTTTTAATTAATGGCAAAAAATGTTTCAGAACAATGCAAGCTACTGGTGGTGGGGTGAGATATGAGAGTCCTCTATGATGTTATGTATGTTTGTTTTGTAAGTTCACAACTATTACTATATACTTATTGTTTATGTATGACTGATATACTTCAATAAATTAAAAAAATAACTGAAAAATGGTGCATATTCTATAATCATATTTTGATATTACACCGTAAATTACCGTAACCACTTTTGAGAAAGTTTGCCACTTCTGTTCTTTGGAACATTATCAACAGGATTCCCCAACACACGCAAATTGAGTAATGAGAATCAATATCAGGGACAAGACTAAGGAAGAATCCAGTTCTGAGAGGGAACCAGAGAGAAAAGCCTAATGGGAGAGGAGTTCTGCCAGGTGCTGTGACCCAAAGGTAACAGTAACAAAATATATTGGAACCTGAGGTGAGTACAGGAAGGCCAACTAAGGCGATGAAGAGAAACCTAACTGCTAGACCATAAACTGAGCTGCAGAAATTCATAGGAAGGTGGGGCAGGATTCAAGACCTCAGAACTCATGCACCTAGAATACAAGCTGCTGCTGCTTCTTTCTGTCTCCTTTCCCTTCTCCTTTCAATCTCCTTCTACTTATTTTATATATCTTATGAATGCCGTGTGATCACATAACTGCTAAGTACTACAACTTGGCTGTGTACAGAATATGTAGCTTCTTCACTTTGTTTTCTTCACAAGAAGGGTGCTAGAGGGAAAATAAATCATAAATAAAATAATTAAAAAAACAGCTTAGGAACTTAAAACAGTATTTTAAACAGCTCATTTAAGTAAATTATTAGTTTCTATAGCTGTAATACCCAGTCTTGAAGATACCTCTTACCAGTTTTCTTCAATTGGGCATCTGGGCTTTTGGGGAAAGGAGGTGACTTATATGACCTTGAGAAAGTGGAGGGAGATGGGTGGTTAAGTCCTCATGGAGTTCTCTAGATTCTCACTGGTACTTGAGGGAATATTGATCTAATTTCTGAACATTTGCAGATTCTGTGCCTGGAGTCCTCATTTGTTTTAAGACAAGTCCAGTGTGAGAAACTTGGCTCATACATAAGAGAACAAGTTGTGAAGCTTTGAAAATTTATCTCAAAAGAATCATATTCTTGCATGTACACATACACATTTTTGACTATTACATATACAAAACAGACTCCTTAATATTCCTAATATTCTTACTGGTCACTTATGTTCTCAAGCAGGACAAAGTTAGATTTGTGGGACAGAAGTTGCATGCTAAAATGAAAATTTTACCTACTGTATTAGTCAGGGTTCACTAGGGAAACAGAATTAACAGGAGCTATATGTAAATAGTATGAGGTTTTATAAGAGTCTCTCACATGACCGTGGGGATGCACAGGTCCACTCCCTGATAACTAAAACCCAAAAATGTCACTGTATTACTATTAGCCCAGTGCTTGCTTGACCAAACAACTGGGCACAATTCCCTGGCCGAGTTGACACATTAGCCGAACCATCACACCTACCAAAAACCTTAAGACCCAAGGTATGCATTTTCTTCCATGCTATATTACTATTATTGTTCTTTGGCTTAAAAAAAAACAAAAACTGAGTTCTGCCCTTTCCATTTAATAAAGTCACTGGCATTGCTAAATTTAAGTATTTTTCTTATAAGTGCTATAAATAAATGTTCCCCCTACCCCCCACCCCCCAGTCCTTTGGCTGTTCATGGTTTTACTATATAAAATTTATGAAAGAACTGTCTTTCAGGTAGCTTTCTAAAAAGTCAGCGATCCCAGCAGCCTACCGTGGAGATAAAGAGGGAAGAAATGTAGTCACCCTGACATTGCGGGGGCCTTAAGAGGACTCGAAGATGCAGAAGGCGCATACGCTCAGGAGTCTTCCCAGACAAACACAGGCTGGGCATGGGCTGACGACCACCTGGCCACAGATCCACAATCCAGCATCTTGGCCTGGTTATTAGCTCATTTCCAAATGATACAGCTTGTAAGTAACAGCTCCTGTCCATAAATTACTTTGACTCCAGTGTAAATTTTATGAATAATTATCCCCTCAAAAGTCGTGCTCGGCATTCTGAGCCTCGGCTATTTTGCTTCACGCGCGTCTGACGCGCAGTCTCTTGGCGCTGTTCTGATTGGCTGGGGCGCTAATAAGGTCGTTTGGCTCCTAGAGGGACCCTTCTACCTGATTCAGCCCCCGGGGTGCTCGCCACCACTACAGATGCAGACAGGTACTGCTCTACACTAACTCCCTAGCCAGCTGTTCAAAATGAGTGATTTAAAACCGTTAGCTTAAAATAACCTCTGCCGCTGTTTGCCCTTTGTGCTAAACCTTTAAAGGAATGTATTCTGTGTTCAATATGCCGTGGTTTAGGTCATTTAAATAAAACTATTACATTGCCTTTTGATTCCAGTTTTCTCATACTTTCCACCTGTTTTGTCTCCATTAACCCTGTGATGGTGCCAGAAATTTATTTCTTTTTCTTTTTCTTTTTAAATTCATGGTTTGGAACTGTACAAAATTTCTTAACCTCCCTCTGCCTAATCATCTTATCAGGGAAGATGATTCTCAGGTCTTTTTTTTCAGCTAATTATCTGACCTCAACTATTTCCTTCTGAAGGGCATAATTTAACAATTTCACACAAATTCTTATAAAATGGAAGTAGAGGCCACTATATGCCAATAACCTAGATCTTTTGAACCAATTAGCAAAGTTAAAATAGATCCTTCTATTGTCCTCTGTGGACTGCTACCCCATGGCTATTTGTATTCATTTATTTTATTCACCTTAAGTCAGCATAAATCAGAGCACTACTCTACACTTTATAAAAAATCGAGTTCAAATTGAACAAAAAGACCAAATAGCTTTATTATAAGGATATAGGGCAAAAAATGTGAAAGCATCATGATGACACCTACAAAACACATTTATAGTGATGAAATTATTTAGTAATTTTAGTTGTAGTTGAGGCTATCTAGAAAACTGATGCTAACTAGACACTTTCACTCATTCTGAGATTTCTAAAAATTTAATCCCACCCATGCATGTCTTAAAAAATGTTTTAAAAAATGAATGTAAGCTCTATATATAATGTAACCTAGAGGAAAAATGATAATGTATGTGAGAAGTCGTCGATAACAAGATGAGATCTGTATTCTATGCCCCAAGTAAAGGACAGTCAAATCACTTTAAGAAATGGAGAATTCATATCATAAACATTATAGAAGATTGAGCAATTCTGATAAAAATGTAAACTTTCAGTTTTCCTGTATGGAAATAGGCTTTAGATATGCTTACCATTTTGACAAAAAGGAAGTAAAATTGCCATATGAAGTGGCAGTGGCATAAGGTATAAAGGATCCTTCATTATGATATAATATTTTATTGGTTTATAACTCTGCTTGAATAAGAGACTTTCTTTAATTCTCTTTAATATTCTGGAGAGTCACTTTGGGTGACCCTTGGTACACACACCTTCTTAATAATCTAAGTGACAAAATGAGAAGTACACACAAAGCACCTTTGCTACCTCTTGAAATGCTATGTTTGCCTTAAATAGAACCACTTATGGAATTAAGTTGTGAGCTAAAGTAGTCACTTTTTTGATGGAACACCAGTTTTACTTGAAATAATGACTGGAAGAAAAACTGGCTTTTCACACTTGGTATATGAAAGACACTTTTTTCACCCAAAATTACCAATGAAGTGAACCTGCAACATCGAAGACACCAACTGACAATGTTTGTTGCTAATGATTATATTGGAAATTTCAAGTGAAAATTACATTTTTAAAAAATCTGTATCATGAGCTTGAGACATTTCTAATTCTTAAAGATTTTTCTGATGTGATTAGTAATGATATTAAGACGGGATGTTTTGATATGGTATAATGAAATGTGTCAATATTTGGAACATCTGTATAACTCAGTTTACCAATATATTCTAAATGACTAATAAATATTCCAAAATCATACAAGGGTAAATGATCCATTCAAAGTTCCAGACAATGGATTTTAATGTAAAAGAGTATGAAAACACATTGATATTAACTCAGATTCTACATTGCATCTTACCTTTAAGAAATTTCCAATTGTCAAGTTTTGTTGTAGTAGAAAATGAAAATACCCACAATTATCTGAAAATTCTATTTAAACATTCTTTCATTTTCCAACTACATATATGTGGGAGGAAGCAGATTGAACATAGAAACAGATATGAAAACTGTGCTGTAGTCTATTAAGCCAAACTGAGGCAGGATAGAATAGGGACTTAAGGAGGAGAGGCAGAAATCCTTGTAAACTTCCACACAAACACCACCCAGTAGAAAAAACTGGAGCAGCATCCTGCTGGACTCACATAAGCAAGTTATCAGGAGGTAGCTGGTGCCTGCTAACATGCACAAATAAGTCATGGGAAGGCAGCTTGAAGCATTCACCCATCAACTGCTGAAGCTTGTGCCCGCTGGCATGCATAAAAAAGTCATGTGGATACGGCTTGCAGTGACCACCCAGCATAAAAAGTAGAAAAACAGGAAATTCCCACCTACTCACTTATTTTCATAAGCCCCTCGTGCAGCAAACTTCAGCAAGGCCCGGGAGCAAGAGCCAGGAGACAATCACAACTGGATACCAACCCCTAAAATCAAACTACCCAATAAAGTTCCTCCGCTTTGTCCTGAATACTTCAATCAGTGTAAACCCTAATTCCCATAATAGCCAAAAAGCCAGAAACCCCTGGAGAGGTGGTGTGCATCTCATCCTGTAGCATGCCCACACCCATGTCTTGGGTTGTGTACTATCTCTTTTCTAATTTTTTAATAAAGTCTTTACTCCCTTGCCTACCCTATTGTGTGTCTTTAAATTCCTTTATGCCACATAGCCAAGAACCTAGACACTGGCTCCGATAACAAAACACTGGATAAATTTGTAAAACTATGAAATCACTCTGCATGTCTTCTTTTTTGGAGGACTGGTATACTAGGGCATAGAAATTTTTCATAATGACTTATTGTTTATGTTAAAAATAAATGTATTTATTATTGTTGTTTAAAATGAATTGATAGAAATATATTTAAAAATCTGTTCATTTTAATTTCGAATATGGTAGATATTGGTAGACATACCCACATAAACAAAAGCCTCAATACTTTTTTTATTTTTTAATTCTTAACCAATGTCATTGATACATACTAATAAAGCATAAATCCATCAAAGTGTACAATCACTGGTATTCAGTATAATCACATAGTTTTTAAGAATGTAAAGTATCCCTGAAACAAAAATTTTTACAGCTGTTGATCTAGCTGGATGGTTGGCTTTTCTGTATTGTTGGATGATTTTTAAAATATTTTATTAAAGAAAATATAAAAGTTTTATTTTTTGAAAAATCTATTTTTTTTAATGTGGTCCTTTTTGTAGGGTGATTTCAGGGAAGACAGAATGAATAATTTACAGTTTGTATTATAATAAAATGAATTACTTTGTTCCAAGTTGCATTAAACTGTGGGGAATAAATATTGTCTTGCTCTTCCTTATAAATTTGCTTTAAAATGGAAGAAAGAAATCATGCTCATATAAGGGTGTTTTTTCAAGTCCTTTTCGTCCAGGCACAAGAATTTCTAAAGGCATTCATAATGTCTATGAAGTTGCACAAATGTAATCAGGTATGATATGATGTAATTGAAATACTGCTTTAAATCATGCTATCTCCTGACTCAATGGTATATCAAACTGAGTAAAATATTTTTTTCTCAGCAGAAAGTACTACTTAAGTTCCTGAAGAGGCAATTTATCAAACAGCACTTCAATGAGGTTTTAAATAATGTTAAATTCTATCACCTAAGATATAAAATCTCTAGGTACTCCTATCTGATTTTTAGCTCTACTCTGTGGTCTGTAATGCAAAACTCTCCTACTCAATTTTCAGGGCTCTAGTGTTAAAAATGAAGTCAGCGGCTCTCAGAAAATGTGCCTCTCGCTAGAGGACAGATATGACGGCTGCTGGCTATTTACTGATAGACAGCTAGAAGAAATAGATTAGTAGGTGAAATTTAGCAGAGGGAAAGCATTTTTATCAGAACTAAATGGAAAATCTTTGTTGATGATAACTGGAAGAAATGGGAGAGTCTTGGGCTATTCCTTGTACATGAGAGTCGCCATATACTTAGGGGTAGCTTAAATTTATACTTTAAAGATACACAAAATGATTCAAACCCAATGTATCCTATGTGATGGTTTCATTTTAAATTTTTAATTATTTTAATAGACATAACATTCAGAAAGGTCGAAATTTGGATAATTTAAGTGCTGTGTAGAATAATACACCCCTGCCATCAGTGATTGTACATAGGCAGTCTCCCCCTCCCTCATTCAGCACGTACAAGTAACCACTTTCATTGTTTTGGAATATTCTTCTGATGTTCTTTATGAGTACAAATCAGTTATAAACATATGGTTCCACTGTCTTCCTTTCAATATGAAAAGTAGAATATTATACATATTATTCCTCCCCTTGATATTTCCTTTTACTTTCCAAAATATTTTTGGAGACCATTCCATAGCAGTGAATGGAGAGCTTTCTTACTCTTCTTGTGCATCACTTAGTGTCCAGCTCATAGTTTATTTATTTCACCTATGACAGATACCTGACTAGTTTCCCATCTATCATTATTGTAAATTGTGCAGCAATGAATAACCTTTTACAAATGTCACTTCACTTACATGCAAGTAAATTTCTCAGATAGACTCCTTGAGATGGGATTGCAGGTTCAAAGTGTGTATGACTTTGTGCTTTTGTGTGTTTCCTTTAAAATCATGTTTCTTTCCTTGCCACTTGTGGTAGGCTGAACTACGTACCCCAATTTAGGCATGTTCTTATTTTTAATCCACGTCCTAATGGGGGTGAACGCATTGTAAATAGACCTTTATGAAGATGCTGCTTCAGCTAGGATATGGCACAACTTGAGGAAAGTCTTAATTGGATTACTGGAGTCATTTACAGGGAAAAGAAACTCATACACAGAAGAGAAAGCCAGCGGGAGGAGCCTGAAGCTGGAAGTCAGTGGGAACCCAGAAGTGAAAGGAGGGGACATCCCATGTGATAAGAAAGCCTAAGAAACGCAAGGATTGCTGGTTAGGCAGGACACTGCTGATCGCAGCAGGAAACAAGTCTCCTAGCCTCCAAAACTGAGCCAATAAATTCCCATTCTTTAAGCCAGCCCATTGTGTGGTATTGATCATAACAGCTGGGAAAAATGAAACACCCCACTCGGGAAGGGTATGCTCTCTTGCTCAGTGTTATACATTTGAGAGGACATCTGAAAACATCCCCTGGCTCTTCCACTTGTGTTACTTGCTCTCACTGTAGCACAGCCTCAATTCTTTTAGCAGGCAGGCTTTGCAAGAATAAGCTCCTGGCAAAGTTAAGAAGAAAATGTGTTTAGGTGACATCTAATACAGGAAATTATTCATATGAATGGGATGATTTGAAAGATAGAGCAGTGCCATGGAGACAAGGAAGAAATATTGGCAATTCAGTGGGATGACAATAGAACTATATTTGATGTTAGAGATATCAGAAGGAGGGAATGAAAATGTTCTAATTCATCAATCTTCTACAAGCAAAACTAGCACATGGGGACTTGGAATTTTGTTCTAAAATGTGAGCCAATTTTCATATTATAATGTGAGAGAAGTAGAAAAAAATTGCAACCATTTCTGAAATTCTGTTAAAACATTGCATGGTTTTATAGCACCACTTAAGTCAACCACTACTTCATTACTAAATAAAAAACAATTTTATATAAATTTTTCTATAAAAATTTCTAAGAACCCAAATCAATATTTGATACCCTTAAAATCATTCCTTAGATAAGACATCTGAGTAAACATGCTGCCTTTAGTAGAGTTGAGAATCAAAAACAATCTACTCTAAGATATTGTGATAGTTACAGAATGAGATCATTCTTTCCCTCAACCCAAAATTTTGTCAGTTTTACTTTAATTTAATTATATTGTTTAATTTAAAATAGATTAAACAAGTGGAGGGCAGAACAAGCAGAACTTCCTGGAAGTATGTGTTCTTTCTATGCTAGTTAGAGGGAATTCAACTGTGAAGTCTGGGAAATCTCTTCTGAATGGGAGAGCTTAAGCATTTTGATGACAATTTAAAAAATCAGTGTAAAATTAAAGTATGAATTGTCACAAAAGGAACAGAAACAAATGAAGAGATTTAAAAATTGTAGTTTCCAGGCAGTAATTATTGAGGGTTAGTGACATGTCAGGATTGGCCAATACAAAGGGCTTGAGGTGGGCTGATGCCTGGCTCTTCTGAGGAAAAGGCAGTTGACCTATGTGTCCGAATCAAAGAGAATGACGGTGAAGTTGTAGAATGTGAATACAGGAGGTTGTCATGGTATTGAGCTACATACCCCAGAAAAATATGTTCTTAAACTGAATCCATTCCTGTGAGTGTGAATCCTTATAAATAAGACGTTTTGAAGCAGTTATTTCACATAAAGGGTGGCCTAGGATAAGTCATAATACCATTATTGATGGCCTTATAGGGAACATCACCGAGAGAGAAGAGCTGCAGAGGGAGCGGCCAGTAGAACCCTGAGGAGACGGGACAGGTCAGGAGAGGCTGCCATATGCATTGCCACAAGACAGAGGAGTCCAGGACCAAGGATTGTTGTAGCCATCCCCAGAATGCCAGTCTTAGGGAAGAAAGCATCGCCTTGATGAAACCTTCATTTGGACATCTCCTAGCCTCAAACCATGAGCCAATAAATTCCTATAGTTTTAGTCAAACCATTGCATGGTATTTGCTTTAGCAACGAGGAAACAAAAACAGGTCAACGAGATAACCAGTTGTCAGACTGTCTCCAGCGGGTTTTCTTCTGAGAGAAATAGGAGGTTTTGGAGGATTTTTAAAAAATGTATTTTTATTAGAGAAGTTGTGAACTTACAAAACAATCATGCACAAATGTGAAATTCCCATAAAACACCCCTCTACCAAAACACTGTATTGTTGTGGAACATTTGTCATAGATTATGAGATAGTATCATCAGATTTTTACCACTAATTATGATCTATAGCACATATTTGGTATATTTTTTCCATACCCCCTATTATTAACACTGTACATCCTTGGCATTGATGCAAGAATATTATAGTATTGCTGCAAACTGTATTCCATAGGTTACATTAATTGTATTTTTCCCATGTTTCTCCACATTCTTACCACTTTGCAATAGTGATGTATACTTGTTCTGGTTCAAAGAAGGACATTCTTGTATTTCTACTATTATCTACAATTCTCATCCATCTCTGCGATAACTATGTTATTCAGTCCCTAGATTATTCTCTAGGTTCCTTTCAATAGACATTTACATCCCTAGACTACCCTTTTCAGCCAACATTCCATTTATAAACCAGCTGTGTTAGTTCTACTCACTATAATGTGTTACCATCAACTCTATCCATTTCCACACTTTTACAGTCAAATTAATTAAAACTTCTACATGCATTAAGCATCAGTACCCCTTCTCAACCTTCCTCTTATCTGCTAATAACCTATACTGTAGATTTTTTCTCCATGTGTTTATTCTTTTTATTTAGTTCATATTAGAGAGATCATGCAATATTGGTCCTTTTGTGTCTGACTTATTTCACTTAGATAGTGTCTTCAAGGTTCATCCATGTTATCATATGTGTCCCAATTTCATTCCTTCTTACAGCAGCATATTATTCCATTACATGTATCTACCACATTTTGTTTATCCATTCATCATTTGATGGACAGTTGGGTTGTTTCCATCTTTTGGCAATTGTGAATAACACCACTATGGACATCAGTGTGCAAATATCTGTTCGCCTCACAGTTTTCAGTTCTTATGAATATATTCTTAGTAGAGGAATTGTTGGATCATATGGCAGTTGTTTATTTAGCTTCCTGAGGAGCTGCCAAACTGTTTTCCACAGAGGATTTTCCATTTTACCTTCCCACCAACAGTGAAGAAATGCTCCTATTTCTCCACATCCTCTCCAGCACTTCTTGTATTTTTTTTTTTTTTTAATAATGGCCATTCTATGTGGTGTGAGATGATATCTCATGAGTTTTTGATTTGCATCTCCCTAATAGCTAGTGATATTGAAAATTTTTTCATGTGCTTTTTGGTCATTTATATTTCCTCTTTGGAGAAATGTCTATTTAAGTCTTTTGTCCATTTTTTAATTGGATTGCTTGCTCTTTTATTGTTGAGTTGCACCATCTCTATATAGAATGGAAATCAAGCCCTTATCAGATACATGGTTTCCAAATATTTTCTCCCATTGAGTGGGCTACCATTTCACCTTCTTGATGAAGTCCTTTGAATCTCAAAAGTGTTTAAGTTTGAGGAGGCCCCATTTATCTATATTTGCTTTCATTGTTTGTGCTTTCAGTATAAGGATCAAGACTCTATGACCTACCACCAGGTGTTGAAGAAGTTTCCCTACATTTTCTTCTAGGAGCTTTATAGTTCTTGTTTTTACATTTAGGTCTTTGATCCATTTTAAGTTAATTTTTGTATAAGGTGTGAGATCGGGGTCCTCTTTCTTTCTTTTGGCTATGGATTCCCAGTTCCCTCAGCACAATTTGCTGAATAGACTATTCTGCCCCAGCTGGATGGGTTTGGTAGCCTTGTCAAAAATCACCTGACCATAGATATGAGGATCTGTTTCTGAACCATCATTTTGGTACCATTGGTCTATGTGTCTGTCTTTATGCCAGTACCATGCTGTTTTTACCACTGTAGGTAAGAACTATGATTTAAAACCAAGAAGTGAGAGTCGTCCAACTTTTGTTTTTGTTTTAAAGATGTCTCTGGCTATTAGGGACCTCTACCATTCCAGATATATTTGATAATTGTGTTTTCCATTTCTTTGAAAAAATACTGGTGGGATTTTTTTCAGGACTGCATTGAATCTGTATATCAATTGGAGTAGAATTGACATCTTAACAATATTTAGTCTTCCAACCCATGAGCAAGGAATATTCATCCATTCATTTAGGTCTTTTTTATTTCTTTTAGCAATACATTGTGGTTTTCTGAATACAAGTGCTTTATTTCCTCAGTTAGGTTTATTCCTAAATATTTTATTCTTTTAATCACTATTGTAGAAAGAATTTTTTCCTGACTTTCTCCTAGGATTGTGCATTACTAGTGTATAGAAACATTATTGATTTTTGCACATTAATCTTGTATCCTGCCACTCTGCTGAAATTGTTTATTTGCTCTAGCAGCTTTGTTGTAGATTTTTTGGGTCTTTCTAGGTATAGGATCATATCATCTGTGATTAGTGAAAGTTTTACTTCTTCCTTTCCAATTTGTATGCCTTTTATTTCTTTTTCTTGCCTGATTTCTCTAGCTAGAATCCCTAGAACTATACTGAACAACAGTGGTGACAGTGGGCACACTTGTCTTGTTCCTGATTTCAAAGAAAGCTTTCAGTGTTTCACCATTGAGTACAATGTTAGCTGTGGGTTTTTCATGTTTATCATGTCCAGAAAGTTTCTTTCAATTCCTGTATTGTGGTGTATTTTATCAAGAAAGGATGCTGTATTTTGTCAAACGCCTTTTCTGCATCAATCAATAGGATCATGTGATTTTTCTTCTTTGATTTATTAGTGTGGTATATTATGCTGATTGATTTTCTTGTATTGAACCACGCTTGCATGCCTAGTATAAAACCCATTTGATCATGATGAATAATTCTTTTAGTGTGTTGTTGGGTTCGATTAACAAGTGTTTTGTTGAGGATTTGTGCATCCATATTCATTAGAGAAATGGCTCTGTAATTTTCTTTTTTTTCACAATATCTTTATCTGGCTTCAGTATTAGGGTGATATTGGCTTCATACAAAGAGTTTGGTAGTGTCCCTTCTTGTTCAATTTTTTGGAAGAGTTTGAGTAAGATTGATATTAAATTGTTGAATGCTTGGTAGAATTCACCTGTGAAGCCATCTGTTCCTGGGCTTTCATTTTGGGTAGTTGTTTGATGACTGTTTCAGTCTCTTTAGCTGTGGTGGGTTTGTTGCATTTTCTAATTCTTCTAGGGTCATTGTAGGTTTGTCAGACATTCCTAGGAATTTTTCCATTTTATCTACATTGTCTAGTTTGTTGGTATACATTTATTCATACTATCCTCTTATGATGTCTTATTTTTGTGGGGTCAGTAGTAATGTCCCTGTTTTCATTTTTTATTTTATTTATTTGCATCCTCTCTCTTTTTTTTTCTTTGTCAGTGTAGCTATGGGTTTGTTGATTTTGTTAACCTTCTTGAAGAACTAACTTTTTTTCCTTTGGAGGATTTTGATGTCAGAAGTGGTGGCATTTTGAAGCTTTTGTGTACCCCAGAAAATCTTGTTCTTAGAGCTAACCCATTCCTGTGCATGTAAACCTACTGTAGGTGGGACATTTTGATTAATTTCAGTTAAAAGACTTTCCTTTTGATTATATCACTTCAGATGGGTATGACCCAGGGTGGGTCTTAATCCTCTTACTGAAGACCTTTATAAATGGAGGAATAAAAAGCTACAGACACAGAAAAATGTTGTAGAGAGGAACCTAGAAGCTATGCAGAGAAGGCCCTGGGAGCCAGAAGCTGAGCTCAATGGAAGCCACAGATGGAGCAGTCAGAAGCTGAAGGCAGCACAGCCTGGAGGAGAATCCAGGGGCTGGCAGAGATACCATTATGCCATGCCACATGGAAGGAGTTCAGGATTGCTGGATGCTCACTTCTGGGTAAATAGCTTCATCTTATGTATTGATTTGGGCATTTTTTCTCAGATTTGGCCCACCAGGGGAGGAAGGCAGCACTGTCTCACATTGTTCATAGACCTATGCCTGCATTGGTAGATCGCTTTTGTTTTTTGAAAATATGGGAGAAAGAGATGGGACTCCAGAGGGGTGTTTTCTTTGGATGTCCCTGAGAATGCTGTCCCCAAGATGCACTCCCAGTCATCACCTAGTAATTACCTTCTTCCCTAGAGAGTTACAGAGAATTTGTGGTCCAGAAGTAGAGAGTCCTTTCACAGTTATAAGATGGAGTCCACAACCTTCTCTCTCAATTGACCCTGAAAGAAGTGGAAGAAGAGATTCAGAGCCAGGAACTGGAGGATTGGCACACAGATATGCAGAATGTGTGAATCTGCTCAGAGGAAGGATGGAATTTCCATTCCCTAAGCAAGACATGATCATTCAGCTGGAAGGGAAAGAAGATTCTCAGAATTCTGACAAATGGCAGCTACAGGGAAGAAACTTCACAGAAAATGAAGAGTTTGACATGAAGCCTCCAGATTGGGCAGGCCCAGTGAATACCACCTCCAAATTTCCTGAGCCTCAGCATCTGGACAGCTTCGACCTCTGTCTGCCTTGCACATCACAGATTTGCCTGAGTGGAGTGAATCGTTCTCCTACTATATGGCCATGGGCTTCCCAGGGTGTGACCTCTTGGCCGACAATATAACTGAGAAGTTTCAGTTCAGCCAGGGCATGCACTGCAGCTGTGATGCAAGGTTCAAGTTAATAGCGGTGAAATATGCTGTGAGCACCAACACCTGCCATGCTGCCAAGCGTTTTGAAGTATTAGAAAAAAATGTCTGAGACTAATGCAAAGTGAGGCCACAGCTCCAGAATGCCCATGCCATGCAGCGAGCATCTCAAACCCCAAAGAATAGGAAGTTTGCTTTGGTGGACCAACACATAGTCATATGTCAGGTACATGCAGGCCAGAGAAGGCCCTATCATCAGGGAGGCAATGCAGCTGAAAGCTCTAGAAATTTCCCAGGAAATGATCATTCTAGAGAAAGCGTTCATAGCAAGCTTGAGATGGTGTTGAAGAAGATGAAGAGGTATGGCCTTTGAGGCATAAAGTGCCCGTGCCCCATCACTTGCCTGAAGACCTGACTGAAATACTCATCACCTAGCAGCAGAGTGTCCTGGCTATGTGGAAGGCACATGACTATGAGGTAGCTCAGATGGGAAAGGCAGATGGGACTCTAATTTGCTTAGAGGTGCCATCCTCAGTGATGGTTGACAACCAGGGGGAAAAGCCCATGTTGGTGAAGAATAAGGCAGGGAAAAACTGAAAATCACAGCAATGCTTGGTGTCTTGGCTGATGAGAGGAAATTAGCTCTGTACATCATTTTAAAGGGAACATATATCTTCCTGGGAAATTCACCAGTGGGATGGAAATCTGCTGCCACTGGTATGAATGGATGAGTGAGGACTTGATGCAGGACTGGTTGGAAGTGGTGTAGAACAGAGGACGGGCACAGTACCCACCAGTGAGGGATGCTGATGTTGAACACTTCCAGGTCATGACACTAACTCTGTGAAGAGCTCCGTGGAGCGGATGAACACTGACATGATTATCATCCCAGGGCTCCTGACCTCACAGCTTCAGGTATTGGATGTGCTGGTCCACCAAACTCTGAATGACAGTGTGCAGGCCCAGTACTGGCTCCTGGCCAGGAACCTGGCACTGAGCCCTAATGGGAATGGCAAGAAGCTGTCCCTTGGCCTCTTTTTGGAATGGGTCATGGTCACATGGAATAGCATCTCAAGTGAATCCATTGTCCAAGGGTTCAAGAAGTGCCACATCTCCAGCAACCTGGAAGATGAAGATGACGTCCTGAGAGAAATCGAGAGTGGGTTGCCAGGAAGAGGGTAACTGTCAAAAGAATGTGACACTGCAAAAAAGCCTGACTGAGAGCAGCTAAAGGGAAAATTTAGCAAATGGAACTGTGATTGAAACAGTCAGGGAGGAAAATCCTCAAAAAGATGACTCCTGGAATTGTGGATGCACAGAGAACATCAGGAAAAGGTTGTGGTGCTCTGGACAGCAGCCTGTACATCCTATTCTGGGAAAGCCCAACCCCTTCCATGTCTGTGAGGTACCAGAAAAGTTTTGGACACTTATCAGAGACATGAATAGAAAAGAATCTGCCAAAGAAGTGATATTAGGCATACATTTTCAAAAGCATCACTCTGGCTGCTGAGGTGAGATCAGACTTATTTGAGGACCGTGTTTTAAACATTATGTTTGCAAATTACTCAGCATCAAGATGATCTCCGTGGACCTCTTGATGTATTCATTCATTCATTCACCAAATGCTTATTGAATACTTAGTATTTTTCAAACATTGTTCTAAGTATTGGTAGTACACTGAGGAAGTAGAGAGTCCCTGCTCTCAAAGCGATTTTAATCCAACGAAGGTGCCAAGAAGATGGGTTCTATCAACAGAGGCTGCTAAGAGGTGGACAAATTTTATGTTGTTTTCATTAAAAGAAAATGGATATTCATGGAACATAAATTTCATCATGTATGCACAATATGCTACAAAGCTTAAAAATGCATGCTAATTTGAATGACTTAGTCCCATTAATTAATTTTATAGACTACAGAATTGATTTTTGCAAAGTTTTGGAAATCTGACATTTATTTATCTGAAAATGAGTCTTGGGCGATAAATATTCTTCAAATCAAGATAAGTTTGGATGACCTGGGCTAAAAAGGAAGTAAACTATTTGGAAATATAAAACAAAATGTCCTTTAGCCATCAGCGAGATGTGAGCTTTTAAACAAGCATGTTTATCATCATGGCCTAATCTAATTGGATCCTTGCCAAGAGGTAATTGCTGTTATTGAAAAATATAATATTGCATTTTTATTCAGGTGACTCAAATGATAAAGAACACTTAGGGTTAACATTTTTCATAGAATTTTCATGGCTTTTGCTTTGTTTCCTGTAACCATAATGCTTAAAATGATGAAATATAATTGGATGACATTTCCTTTGCAAGTAAGGTTTACATCGATTCTGCCTTTTCAAAAAAGATCATAAAGTCCAAAGGAGTAAAGAGGTCATTTCTCTATCAGCAGAACAAGGCAATTGGTTGGAGATTTATCCCTTTATTAAGCATTCTCAGCAGTGCAAAGAAGCCTATTGTTGTAAGTGTTGATAAAGCAATACCCTTGAACACCAGGGGGATTAGAAACTAAAAGGTTTCATAATCCCCAATGTTGGCATAAGCAGCATTGAAAAGGGAATTAAGAAACTTGGGTTGTATTTCTTTGTAGCTATTCACTAACTGTATCTTTTGACATGCAATTTGACATCTCTGGGTCAAGTTTTCTCATCTCTCTAAATGAAGGTGTCTAAGGTCTCTTTCAGGCCACATTTAAAATCTTAATGACTTCCTATTCTTTTTCTTTTCTTCTTTAAAGAATGGAGCCTTTCTATAATATGTGGAAACAAATGGTGCAGATAATTGAAGTGATATGGCAATTTCAACCCAGCAAATATTTCTTTGAGCAGCGCATGTTGCATAGATAATGCAAAGGTGAGTAAAACACAGACATTGTCCTCTGTGAGTCACATACATGAGGTAAATAAAGCTTTACATATATATTTGTTATATTTGTATATATATATATATATATAAAACAGTAAGTATATATATATTAAACAGTAAGTATATATATGTAACAGTAAGTATATACATACGTGTGTGTATATGTATGTGTGTGTGTGTGTCTGTGTATATATATACATATCAGTAAATGTACACATTAAGTTTGTTGGAGAGGCCAAGTTGCAAAAAGCTTCCTCAGGGTAGCCTTTTGTGATTGATACATTAGTCAAGGCCTTGCTATATTATGATAACAATAATAACAACCATATTAAAAGTTATTACTTACTGAAAACCAGACACTATTCTAAGTACTTTATATGCATTAATTCATTTAATTGTGAGAACAGCCCCATAAAGTTGTGCTATCATTATCTTTGGCAAAAGATGAAAAAGTGAGTTTCAGAACATTTAAGCATTTTCCCAAATATACATAGCTACTTAGTGTTAGGATTCAAACATTAGAATCCTGATTCCCAAGCACTGCTCTCCAAAGTACATTTTACTGCAGTGTTTTCAAAAGATATACACTGTTATCTGGCTGAAAAATAATTCAAGAATGCAATAATATAGATAGATTAATGATTTTTTGCATGACTATTGCCAAAGAATTGGAAGTTCTAGAATCCTATTTGTAAAATTTTATCTATGTAGAAATGTAGGATCTACTATAGAATAAATTTTTCTTTTATGAAGCTCATCAATTATTGTTTTGCTACTCAAATCTTGAAGTAATTTTGATTCAGTGTCTACTATTTACATTTTTAAAAAATAAATCCTTCCTTGGACAGGAGAACCAATATTCTATTTCAGGAAGCTTTCTTCCCTGGTTAATTCACTTTTCCTATGCTCTGCTATTTCAAACAGAAGATGAGTTATGAAAACTATTGGAGATTTTGTTTTCCTGAGACTTTAAAAATGGGAACAAAATGTCTTTGTTCTTCCTTCTTCATCTGCTTCCCTCTAGCTCCCTGCCCTCATAAGGAGGCATTCTTTTTCTTGGCGTGATCCTTTGAAAACAATTGAAAGCGTTAAAAGGAGAAGTGGTTTCAGAATTCAGAGAGAATTCCCATCTCTGCTTCAAACAGCCAGTGTCTCCTGGGGAAGGCATCAAGAAACTTCATCAGAGTTCCTGGCTTGCAGCCTGCCCTCCAGAATTTGGACTTGTGTATCCCCACAGTCATGTGAGACAATTTTATAAAATTTCATATTTATAGATCTCTCCTGTTGGTTCTGTTTCCCTGGAGTATTTTTTCCAGTAGGAAATAAAGAAAGATACGTTTATTAATAACCTAAATACTTTTACATTTTTCTGCTAATTCCTTTTTTTGTCCAAGTATCTTGAGGGAAGATACAGCACTTTATTTGTCAAATTCCTTCTACCACCCTGTATAACAGTTAGGCTAATGTGTCAACTCGGCCAGGTAATTGTGTCCAGGGGTTTGTTCCAGCAAGCACTGGGCTAATTGTAATACAAGCACATTTATGGACTTCAATCACCAG
>JAQZBX010010476.1:33721-44353 GCA_029593785.1 Cabassous unicinctus | reverse complement strand
CACAGATATTTTAGGCCACACAGCCTTTGTCCAATGACAAACCTGGGACGGTGCCCACGAAGCATTCACTCCTGCAAATCTAGATTTTCTATCCACTGTGGTCTAACAACCAACACCCACAACTTTTTGCCCCATTTACACATGCATCATTTTTCGTTCTACCAATTCGTGAAAAGCTTCCTCTTGCAGCTAGGGAATCCACAAATTTTAATGCACTTTTTAATTTAAAACTTGAAGCCATTTATACAAGGATTGAGAGAAAGCATGTGGCGTTGACTCCCATAGTTTAGAAACCACATTCTCCCTCTTGAATCCCGATTATCTGTGCCTGGTGTCCACCCCGAGGGAGGCTGAGTGCAGGACTGCTCGAGACTAGTATATGTGACGACAGCTCCATTGCCAGCCCAGAAAATTTAGGCTTCTCCACATACCACAGAGCCCCCATGTGCTGATTTCCCCTCCTATTCCTATTTTTCTCTTTGTAAATATCAGTTTCTTATAAATAAAATGGTAGGGGGAGGGGCAAGACAGCGGCAGAGTAAGGCGCTCCTAGAGTCAGCTTGTCCTACAGGGCAGTTAGAAATGACCCAGAGCTGTCTAAAGCACCTGTTTGGGGGCCCAGGAGAGCATCCTGCAACATTCCTGAAAGAACGGAAGGAGGAGATGCATCTGCAGAGAAGATTCCTGAGTAGAGCCCTCCACGCCCCGGATCCTCCACTGAAGTCACAACCGCCTTGGGAGCTGTTCCGCAGCTGGAACTGGAAGCTCCATTTCCCAAAACTGGGGGAGGAAGAGATAGTCGGGCACCAAGTTCAGCTACTGATTAGTAAATTCAGATAGCTAAAGCATAATCCTAAGAGCAGCTAAAGTTTGAACCTGTCCAAGGAAAGAGTCCAGTAGCTGCCATTTTAACTCTACCCCTGGCTTGAAGGGAAGCGGGGTGGACTGGAAATCACAGTGCTGGTAGGGACAGGTTTCTTTCCACCCAGGTCACATTGCAGCTCTAGCCTATGCCCCAGCCCCAACCCCAGCAGGGAGGAAGCTGGGGGACCTGTTCCAGCCTCTCCAAGCAACTGCAGGTGCTTTCAGCCCACATGGACTAGATAGTCGGACACCTGTTGTCCCATGCTCGCCCCCCCAGGACAGGATAGGAGGGGGCGGTGTTTCCCCAGCCTCTCTGGAAAGCTGCAGGTGCTTTTGGCCCAAATGGACTGGATTGTTGGACCCTTGTGGCTGCATCCCACCCCTGAAAGGGCAGAAGGGACAGTGCTCCTTCAGCCTTTCGAACTGCACAGACTGGATTATTGGGCAACTGTGGCTCCAGCCCCACCCCCACTAGGACAGGAGGGGGATGGAATTTTCCTCAACGTCCATTGGCAACTGCAGGCGATTTGGGCCAGCACGGACTGGATTCTTGGGCACTCGTGTGGTTCCATCCACCGCTGAAAGGGCAGAAGGGACAGGACCCACTCAGCCTCTCAAGACAACTGCAGGCACTTTCAGTCCACACAGACTAGACTGCTGGGCACTCTGGAGGCTCCATCCCCACCCCTGGCAGGGAAGGAGGGGGGCCGGTGCTTCGTCAGTCTACCTGGGCAACCGCGGTCAGTTTTGTCCTGCACGGTGCAGTTTGCTGCCCACACCTGCAGCTCCATCCCTGCCCCAGGAAGGGGAGGAAAGGGCGTGGAGCTTCATCAGTCTCTTGGGGCAATGGTCTTGGCCTGCATGGCTTGGATTACTGCACTTGACTGCAGCTACATCCCTACTCCAGGGAGGGAAGGAAGGTTGGAGAAGCTTCATTGGTTCCTGGGGTAATGCAGGCAGCTTCAGCCTCCATGGCTTACAGCACCAACTGTATCCTTGGTTCCGACTATGCAACCAGCAAGGAAAAAAGGGTGAGAAATAGATGAAAAAGAGCTGAAAAATTCAGACTGGCTAAACACAAGCCACTAAAATTTTCCAAATTAAGTTTAACCAAGTATCAAAGAGGGATTGTAGCACAAAGCAGTCAAATAGAAAGCCCTGCACGAAAGAGAGAAACTGCACCCAGAATAAATGCATCTAGTAAACCAGATGCGAAGACACCAACAAAAAATTAAACCCATACCAAGAAACAGGAAGGTATGGCCCAAAGGAACAAGATAAGCCTCCAAATGACATAAAGGGGTTGAGATAACTAATCACACATGTTCAATAAAATAATAAATTCAACAAGATGGCTAAAGAGATTAAGGATTTTAAGAAGATACTGGGTTGAGCACAAAGAAGAATTTGAAAGCATGTATAGAAAAATAGAAGATCTTATGGGAATGAAAGCCACAATGAATGAAATTGAAAATACACTGGAAGCATATAACAGCAGACTTGAGGAGGCAGAAGAAAGAATCAGTAAGCTTAAAGACATAGCCTCCAGAAGCAAACACATAAAAGAAAAGAAAAGAATGGAAAAAATTGCATGGGACGCAGGGAGTGAAAGGATAGTAAGAGACTTGAAAATATACATGACATGGGTATCCCAGAAGGAGAAGAGAAGGGAAAAAGGGCAGAAGAGATATTCGAAGAAATAATATTAGAAAACTTCCCAACCCTATTGAAGGACATAGATGTTTATGTCCAAGAAGCACAACGTACAACCATCTGAATAAATCTGAATAGACATAATCTGAGACACATACTAATCAGAACGTCAAATGCCAAAAATAGAGAATACTGAGAGCAGCAAGAGCAAAGTGATGCATCACATACAAGGGATGCCCAATAAGATTAAGTGCTGATTTCTTATAAGAAGCCATGGAGGCAAAAGGCAGTGCTATGATATACTTAAGATAGTGCAAGAGAAAAACTTCCAGTGCAGAATCTTATATCCAGCAAGATTGTCTTTCAAAAATAAGGGTGAGTTTAGGATATTCACAGATAAACAGAAACTGAGAGAGTTTGTAACCAAGAGACTGGCTTTGCAGGAAATACTAAAGGGAGTGCTATAGCCTGAAAAGAAAAGACAGGAGAGAGAGGCTTGGAAGAGAGTCTAGAACTGAAGTTTATATCAGTATAAGTAACTAAAAGTGTAAAAGGAGTGGTGAAAATAAATTATAACAGATAAAACCCAAACATCAAAATGGGTGAAGTAAGAACTGCCTTTACAGTAATAACATTGAATGTTAATGGGTTAAATTCCGAATCAAAAGACTCAGACTGGCAGAATGGATAAGAAAATATAAGCCATCTATATGCTGCCTATAAAAGATTTACCTCAGACCCAAGGATACAAATAGATTGAAAGTGAAAGACTGGAAAAAGATATTTCAAGTATTCAGTAAACAAACAAAACCAAAACAAAACAAAACAAAAAACAAAAAACAAAAAAACAAAAAAAAAGAAAGAAAGAAACTGGAGTAGCTATATTATATATGAGGAAATAGACCTTAAAAGCAAAGCTGTTTTTTAGAGACTAGGAAGGACATTTATATATTAATAAAAGGGGCAATTCACCAGGATTAAATCACAATCAAAATGTGTATGTACCTAACCAGGAGGCCCTAAGTAACATGAGGCAAAAACTGGCAAAACGTAAGGGAGAAATAGGTGTCTCTAAAATAATAGTTGGAGACTTCAATACACCACTCTCAGCATTGGATAGAACATCTGGGCAGAGGATTAATAAGGAAACAGAGAACTTGAATAATATGATAAATGGACTAAACCTAATAGGCATATGCAGAACATTGTACCCCAAAACAGCAGGATATACATTCTTCTCAAGTACTCATGGATCTTTCTCCAGGATAGACCATATGTTGGGTCACAAAGCAGATTTCAATAAATTTTAACAAGATTGAAATTACACAAAGCACTTTTTCCGATCATAATAGAATAAAGTTGGAAATCAACAACAGGCAGAAAAAGGGAAAATACACAAATAAATGGAGATTAAACAACACATTCTTAAATAATCTGTGGGCCAAAGAAGAAATTGCAAGAGAAATCAATAATATCTCAAGATGAATGAAAATGAGAATGCAACATAGCAAAATCTATTAGATGCAGTGAAGGCAGTGCTGAGAGGGAAATTTATAGCTTTCAATATTTACACTAAAAAAGAAGAAAGAGCTAGAATCAATGTCTTAACTACTCAGCTGGGGAAACTATAAAAAACAGAAAGCTATTCCCAAAGCAAGCAGAATAAATAAAACAACAAAGATCAGAGCAGAAATAAATGAAATTGAGAACAAAAACAACAACAAAGAACAATAGAGAGAATAACACCAAAAGTTAGTTCTTTGAGAAGATTAGCAAAATTGACAAACCCTTAGCTATACTGACAAAGAAAAAACAGAAAGAAGATGCAAATAAATAAAATCAGAAATGGAAACAGGAACATTACTCTTGACCCCACAGAAATAAGAGAGATCATAAGAGGATACTATGGACAACTGTATACCAACAGATTAGACAATGTAGATGAAATGGAAAGATTCCTAGGAACATACAAACAACTTACACTGAGCCTAGAAGAAATAGAAGACCTTAAAAAACTCATCACAAGCAAAGAGATTAAAACAGTCATAAAACAGCTCCCCCAAATGAAGAGCCCAGAACAAGAAGGCTTTACAGGTGAATTTACCAAGCATTCAAAGAAGATTTAACTCCAATTTTATTCAAAATCTTCCAAAAAATTGAACAAGAAAGAATCCTACCAAACTAATTCTATGAAGCCAATATCACCATAATACCAAAGCTAGAGAAAGATATTATGAAAAAAGAAAATTACAGACCCATTTCCCTAATGAATAGAGATGTGAAAATTCTCAACAAAATACTTGTTAATTGAACCCAACAACACATTAAAAGAATTACTCATCATGATTAAATGGGTTTTATATGAGACATGCAAGAGTGACTCAGCACAAGAAAATCAATCAGCATAACACATCACATTAATAAGTCAAAGAAGAAAAATCACATGATTATATCGAGTGATGCAGAAAAGACATTTGACAAAATCCAGCATCCTTTCTTGATAAAAACACCCCAAAAGATAGGAATCAAAGGAAACTTTCTCAACATGATAAAGTGCATATATGAAAAACCCACAGCTAACATTTTACTCAATGATGAAAGACTGAAAGCTTTCCCATTGAGATGGGGAACAAGAAAAGGATGCCCACTCTCACCACTGTTATTCAACATTGTGCTAGAGGTTCTAGATAGAGCAATCAGGCAAGAAGGTGTCCAAATTGGAATGGAAGAAGTAAAACTTTCACTATTCGCAGTTGATATGATCCTTTATGTAGAAAATCCTGAAAAATCTACAACAAAGCTACTAGACCTAATAAATGAGTTCGGCAGAGAGATAGGAGACAAGATTAATATGCAAAAATCAGTAGTGTTTCTATACACTAGTAATGAGCAATCTGAGCAGGAAGTCAGAAAAACATTCATTTTAGAATAGCAACAAAAAGAATCAAATATTTAGGAATAAACTTAACCAAGAATGTAAAGTACTAGTGGTCAGAAAACTAAAATGCATTGCTAAAAGAAATCAAATAAGACCTAAATAAATGGAAGAACATTCCATGTTCATGGGTTAGAATATAAATATCATTAAGATGTCAATTCTTCCCAAATTGGTATACAGATTCAATGCAATCACCATGAAAATTCCACCAGCTTTTTTTTTTTTTAAAGAAATGGAAAAAAATAATTATCAAATTTATTTGGAAGGGTAAGGGGCCCCTAATAGCCAGAAACATCTTAAAAGGAGAGTGAAGTTGGAGGACTCTCACTTCTGGACTTTAAATCACATTACCTAGCTACAGTGGAAAAACAGCATGGTACTGGCATAAAGATAGACATATAGACCAATGGAACCAAACTGGTGGTTCAGAAACAGACCCTCACATCTTTGATCAAGTGATTTTTTTTTTTTTACAAGGTCAAGCCCACCCAGCTGGGGCAGAATAGTCTATTCAAAAAATGGTGCTGGGAGAACTGGATATCCATATCCAAAAGAAAAAAAGAGGACCCCTACCTCACACTTTATACAAAAATTAACTCAAAATGGATCAAAAACCTAAATATATAAAAGCAAGAACCATAAAACTCCCAGAAGAAAATGTAGGGAAACATCTTCAAGACCTGGTGGTATATGGTGGATTCTTAAACCTTACACCGAAAAACGAGCAACAAAAGAAAAAAATGGATAAATGGGGCCTCCTCAAACTTTAACACTTTTGTGATTCAGAGGACTTTGTCAAGAAGGCAGCCCACTCAATGGGAGAAAATATTTGGAAACCACATATCCGAAAAGAGCTTGATTTCCATGCTATATAAAGAGATCATACAACTCAACAATAAAAGAGCAAGCAATCCAATTGAAAATGGGCAAAAGACTTAAACAGACATTTCTCCAAAGAGGAAATACAAATGGCCAAAAAGCACATGAAAAAATGTTCAATATCACTAGCTATTAGGGGAATGCAAATCAAAATGACAATGAGAGATCCTCTCACACCGCATAGAATGACAATTATTTTTTAAAAATTAAACAATAAGTGCTGGAGAGGATGTGGAGAAATAGGAACACTCCTTCACTGTTGACGGGAATGTAAAATGGTGCAGCCTCTGTGGCGGTTACTCAGGAAACTATCTTTAGAATTGCCATACGATCTGGCAATTCCTCTCCTAGAAATACATCCAGAAGAACTGAAAAGTGCCATGTGAACAGACATTTGCCCAGCAAAGTTCACAGCTGTGTTATTCACAGCTGCCAAAAGATGGAAACAACCCAAGTGCCCACCAACCAAGGAATGGGTAAACAAACGTGGTGTATGCATACGATGAGATACTATGCCGTAAGAAGGAATGAAAGTGGGACACATATGACAACATGGTGAACCTTAAGACAGTATGCTGAGTGAAATAAGCCAGACTCAAAAGGGCAATTTTTGTATGGTCTCACTAATATGAACTAAATACGAAGACTAGACACAAAGAGTTAAAATCTAGAGTATAGGGTTACTAGGAGATAGGAGGGCTGAGAAGGGGTACTGGTGCTTAATGTATGTAGAATTTTATTTAGCTTGACTGTAAAAGTGTGGAAATGGATAGAGTTGATGGTCACACATTGTAGTGAGTATAACTAACACGGCTGGTTTATAAGTTGGATTGTAGCTGGAGGGGTTAGTCTAGGGATGTAAATGTCAGTTGAAAGAAAGCTAGAGAATAATCTAGGGGCTGAATAACAGAGTGAACCTGAAGGTGGATGAAGATTGTGGTTAATAGTACAAATACAAGAATGTTCTATGAACTAGAACAAATGTACATCACTATACAAGGTGGTAAGAATATGGAGCTGCATGGGAAAAATACAATTAATGTAACTTATGGAGTATAGTTAACCGCACTATTGTAATATTCTTCCATCAATGTGGAAGAAGGTACTGTGCTAATGATAGGGGGGTATGGAAAAATACACCAAATGTACGTTGTAGTCCACAATTAGTGGTAATAGCTTGATGATATTCCCCTCTTAATATTTAGCAAGGTACCACAATAATTTAATGTGTTAGTGGAGGGTGTTGTACGGGAATTCTGCACTTGTGCATGATTGTTTTGTAAGTTCACATCTTCTCTACTAAAAAATATTTTTAAAGATTATTAATCAGAAAATTAATGTCAATGGATTTTCAATTCACTGACAAGCATTTGGGCAGAATGATTCTTTAAGGCAATTACCCTAAGATTGTCACGAGATAATGCCTCTATTAGAAGAGGTAAAAATCCTTTTCTTGCCTTTTTAGCCTTTTTCTCCTTTCCATTCTTAAATGTCTATTTCCTGTGTTTTAGTTTCCTAGCTGCTAAAATAAATACCATACAAGGGGTTGGCTTGACAACAGGAGTTTATTGGCTCTCGGTTTCCGAGGCTACAGGGCTTACTTCCTCCCAGGACGGTGTCTTCCGGCTGTCCCACAGTCTTTGGCTTTCCCGTTACGTGGCAGTGCACATGGAGGCATCTCCTCCTTTCTCTTCTGGGTTTCTGCTGGCTTCCACCTTCTGGCCGCTCCCGGCGGCTTCTCCCTGTCTCTCTATCTAAATTTCCATCTGCTTATAAGGTATGAATTGATTAAATTAATTAAATTATGAATTAAGCCCTGCCCACATTCAGTTTGGGCACAGTTGGTAGTTTCAGATTGTGTGGACCCCAGAAAACGTGGTGTCCTCAGGGCTAATCCCTTCCTGCGGGAGTGAACCTACTGGAGGTGGGACCTTCCTTTCGATCAGCCACGTCAGTAGGCCGTGGCCCAGGATGGCTTTGCGTCCTCTCACTGGAGCCCTTCATAAACGGGACGGCTATGGAGAGGAGGAGCTGCAGAGACAGAGGGGGGCCCATGGGAGCTGAGAGAGGAAGCCACAGAGACCAGGACGCTGAAAGCGACAAGACCCAGAGGAAAAGGAAGACGCTGCCACGGGCTTTCCCTTTGACAGAGGAGTCCGGGATCGCCAGCAGCTGGTCCTGGGGAGAAAGTGTCGCCTGATGCCTTGGTTCGGACATTTTTCTCAGCCTTGGAAATGTAAGTTTACAAGTTAATAAATGCCCACTGTAAAAGCCAACCCATTTCTGGTATGTTGCTTTTGGCAGCTTTTAGCAAACCGAGACGCACACCTTAATAACACCTTCAAAGGTCCTGTTCACAGATAGGCTCCCACCCCCAGGGCCAGGGGCAGGACCTGAGCGTGCCTTTTGTGGGGGCCTTAATTCAAGCCCACGCCTGTGTTAAAATGTTGACACACACACGGCTGGCACGCAGCACCTCTTCAGTGACGCCTTCGTCTCCTCTCGACGCAACGCCCACTGAGGCTGTGCATCGCCGACGCGTTTGTCAATAACTCTGTTGACACACTGAAGCACTTCCATTGCTGGGTGGTTCACAAGGTGAAAGTGCGTGGGGCCAAGCTTCCCGCCAGTGTCATCACCGTCACCATCGTTAAAGTGATCAAGCCATCAACAGTCACTGCGCGGCCTGGGCACTGTCAAGGTCATAGGTCAGCGGCAGGCTGACCGCAGCCGGAGCTCTTGAGAGCTTATCCTGAGCTCTGCACTCAGCTCTCAGCGTTCATCGTCTATTTGAAGCTGCACAATGGTCCTTCTGTTTCCACCCTTGCTCTCTAGGATCCTCTAACCCATTGCACATCTGACTCAGGGCATGTAATCCAAAACATATTGCTTTCTGGTAACTACATCAATGACTTCAGAGCTTAACCTTCACCCCCTAGAGAACATTTGCTTTTCTTTCAACAGCCACTTTTTTTCCCTTACATCTTATCCAGCTAAAGCAAATTCTTCACCGAGCTACTGTTTAGCAATTTGTGCTCAATTGCATTCATTAATTCATTCATTCATTCACTCAATGAAGATTTAATACATGCATGTGATGTGAGTTTTTCCCAGCACCGGGATAGGCCTTACGGGTTTAGCATTAAACCAGGCATATCACCATCCATCCCAGAACAGAGTCCAACTTATAAGGTCCGATCCATTCTGCTGAGAGCCTTGAATGCACAGGAAGGACGTTCTGTGTGGTGGCAGCAGCTACTAGGAACTCTGTGCTGCCCTGTAACAGAGGCACTCCTGGCCCAGTTCAGAGAGAGACTGGAAACAAATTCCCATAAGTGACCTCTTCAGATGTACACTACGTGTGACAAACACGAGGGGCTCCTCATTGGGGCAGTAGTTCTGTAAACCCATTACACATGTTTTATCTGATCTGGCAGATATTCTGGGAGCTGGGCTGAGTGTTTTTTTATATGTGTACAGCAAGAAATCAGGCTTTAAGAACTAACAGGCAGAGGCCAAAATGAAAATGAAGTAGATGTTGGCCTCATGAAGAGAAGACCTTTCTTACAATCAGAAAAATCCAAAGAGGGTACAAGACACTATTTCGCATGAACGAAGAAGAGGAGATTTTAAGTCACAGATGGAAAGGATGAACTAATTCTTAGTGTTTCTTCCAACCTGCAATTCTAACTCTAGGCTGGAATCCAAAGATGGATTTTCCTACTGGCTGTGATAGACAGTGGGGGGATAAGTTTAGTGTTTATGGATTATACATGGTTCATTTCCAGCTCTCTGAGTTTGCTTGACCCGATGTGAAGCCTATTTTGCTTGATCCAACACATATGCATAAGTGCATTAACAGAACAGAATGCAACTATAGGACGCTAGGCAGTTGGACGGAGAAGAATAACTAAAATGGAAATTTAGAGGTTATTTTGTGGATTTAAATTGTTTTCCTCTGCCCTCTATGAGCAATAAAGAAAGGACACTGATGAATACTGAGCGCCTTTTACATGCTACTGTGTTTGTGTCATACCAAAGTCAACACAGTAGCATTGCGAGGTAAGTAAAATTAATATCCTCATTTGAAAGTGAGGAAACTGTACTTGAAGAAGTTGAGTAACTTGCCTAAAGTGACACATGCAGCTTTGTCGGTGCTGAAGTGAAGACAGGCTTTCTGTCCCAGGTTTTTGTTATTTTTCCATGATGTCTTAGTTACCTGTCTCCACCCCAGGTATGAATCTCAAGTCATCCTGCCCTTACTCTGCTTCAAGGAGCAAAGAGTCAGAACGGGAAGG
>JAQZBX010010476.1:0-33621 GCA_029593785.1 Cabassous unicinctus | reverse complement strand
ATCTCTGAATGCCTTAGCTCAGCAGTGCATGTCGGCAAGACCCAAGGCTTAATTTCTTGACCTTCTTTCCTTTCTTTCTGCACTGGTGCCCTAAGTCATCTCTTTCAATCTAACGGGCTTAAATGAGATCGGGAAGCTGGTGACTTCCGACGGGTGCCCCGAGCCCAGATGTCTCTCCTGAACACTGGACTCCTGCACCTAAAGCGCTGTCCCTGCCCAGCTTGGCACAGAGGTTCTGCTCAGGCGAGAGGCAGGCTTGCAGATGAGAACTCTACCTGGGGGCACTGATTTCACTGCAGATCTTGGTGGAGGACATTTAAGAGAGGGCTGGCAGCCCCGGGATACTAGTAGCAACAAGCAAACTGGCCAACGAGCCAGAAATTTAAGGGAAACTGAGGGACGGCCAGGAAGAGCCCTCCTGTGCTTTCCGCCTCCCTGGGGGTTGAAAGCTTGAGCTCACACACTGGGCTGCACCCACTCAGGAGCGGCAGAGCAGGGCACGGGGCAGGCTTGAAAGCATTCCCAAGCCACCCCCAGGTCCACCAGCGGAACAGGAAGGCCTCGCTAGCCCACCTCCCACCAAACACTGGCTGAACAACAAGCTCCTCTGACCCAGGGATGACTCCGAGGTCAGAAGCCAGGCTTGGAAAACAGAGTCACGCTCACCCCTGGAGGGCTGGGGGACAGCGCGCAGGCCCGAGCTGCGCCCTGCAGGGGCACCTGGAGAGCGAGCCCGCAGGCCGCTGGTCCCTCGCTGAGCGCCAGGCAGAGTCGTGAATGCCCGGAGTGTGAGTCCCACCCCAGCCCGCCCTGGATGCGGGGCTCAGGCACACGCTGAGCTGCCGCTCTGCTTCTGCGCGTAGGCATGTCACAGCCGTCTCCTGGTGGCACGTCCCGCCCGGCCCCAGCTGCTCAACCCCGTTCTCACACCCCACAACCGGCCACAACTGGCTTCAAAACAGACGCCGAGTCTGCTCACTCTTCACCTTTCCCACTGCCACCACTTAGGCCCAAGGCCCGTCTCCCTTAGGATTATTAGGCACACACTTACGTAGCCTCTTCCCACTCCCTCCTCTAGTGTGGTCTCCACACAGCAGTCAGATCGGGTAAAACTCAAGTCAGATAATGTAATTCTTGACGCTCCTCATTTCGCTCAAAGTTTTCACCGTGACCTTTAAAATCCGACCTGCAGAAACTCCATCGTTACTGTTCTGACTTCACATACTACGAAGTCTCTTGTTCGGCTCTGGGCGCCGCTGCTCCCTCTGCCCCCAGAGCTTTCCCCCCAGATGGCTGCGAGGCTCTGCCATCTCCGCCAGGTCTTTACTCCAAGTCCCCTCCTCAGGGACGCCTCTTCTCGTCACCCTATCTAAAATGCTAACACCTCCCTCTAATGCCTCGTGTTCCCATTCACTGCTTCTACTTTGCTCCTTGGCATTTTCTACTCTGCACTGTGATATAAACTCTATCCATTTTCCTGGCTAACTCTGTCTCCCAGTAGACTGTAAGCTGCATGAGGCCAGCATTTAAACACCCACCAACTGGTTCCGTAAGGACATCGCCCAATCAGAGCAGATTCTGGCCCAAAGAGAGAAAGCCAGACAGTCTGGGAACGTGTGAAGATACACAAAATAGATGGATCAAGCTATCAGGGGAATTCTCATAATAGTCTATAATTAGAAAGTACTAACTATATCAGAAAAACCTAACAGTTGGAACTGGATGGGGTGAGGGCAGCAATGCCAAAAGTTCTCATACAGGGAAGAGGGGAAATAATCAGAGAAGTAAAAGTTTTCTAAAAATCTTATGTTTCTGGGGTAGGTAGATGTAGGTGACAAAGACAGTACCTTGGTGTGGGAAAGTGAGTAATTTCTTATCAAATAATAGCTGAGAAGTAGGTGTCTGTTTATGAAAGCAGGAGGAGCCTTGGCAGACACTATTGGTCGCTGGCCCAACGCCGCGCTCTCCTTGTTCTTACCAGTGAGGCTGAAGATGACCGATACTCAATATTCTGGCTTCCCTCGTGCCAGGGCCTGAGCGCATGACCCCAGTGGACCTGGAGAGGATGACCGCTGGGGGCTGCTGCTAGCATAGGTCTCCTTCCCTGATAAATATGTGCAGGGACAAACAGCTCTGTTGCCCACGCCTTCCTTTGTCTCTGTCATGTGAAGACGTGATGTTTGGAGTTGAGGCACCATCTTGCAATGTTGAGAGGGAAGGCAAGAGAAGAAAAGAGAAACCACCCAGAATGCTGCTGAACTAACCAACCTGGAAAATGCCTACCTCTGTCATTGCTTCGTGTGAGTTAATAAAATCCACTATTGTTTAAGCTAGCACTACCTTTAGTCATGTATTCTGTTACTTGCAGCCAAATCATCCTAATTATCTATGGAGATAACCATTCGTTAAAAAAATTTAGAAAAAAATTCAGATTAACAAGGGGAAATATATTGAAACTTATCATATGAGTAAAAATAAGGAAAACAAACAAAAGGTACAAACAATATAAAATACATTATAAACATAAAATGAGATGGAAGAGATAAAATAAAGTATAGTAGTTATTGCATAATGTAAATGGGCTGAATTCTAACTTAAACAGAGAATGTCATATTGGCTTAACAAAGCAAAACCTAGTTGGATTCAGTTTATAAAAAACACAGAGATAGTTAAAAGAAAAAGTTTAAAATGAATTTTACAGGCAAGTCTAAAGAAAATAACATACAAAGCTAAAGAAAGCAGGATTGGTGATATTAATAAAAACAAAATTAAGTAAAACTTAAGACTAAAAGTACCTAGGGTAAACAGAAGTACCATGCATTTATAAGATGCACAAATTTGTAAAAGAAAGATACGATGTAAACCTGAATACACCACAAAATAAGATCTATATACATGAAATAAAACCTATGGAAGAAAAATGCTATAAAAATACAATTACTATGGGAGCTTTTAACACAGTCATCTCAGAATTAGCAAGTTTTATTAGATAAAGATTAAGTAAAGCCATAGAGTAATTGATTAGTACAAAAAACAAGTTTGTTTTTATATATATATATATGTATGCATATTACATGCATATATACCTTACCCTCATTGAACAGGAGACTGCTAATTTTTTTCTTTATGTCTATGGAATATTTATGTAAATTGGTTTTATAATTAGTAATTAGTAAACTTAGTAAATGGCATTAAAACAATAAACTTAAAGTTTAAACAGTAAAGATTTCATAGGATACATGCTTTGACTGAAATCCAATAAAAATAGAAATAAAGAATTAAAAATAAAAAATCTTAATTACTTTGAAATTTAAAAACCAAGTTCCCATACAACTGTTGTCTCAAAGAATAAAAAGAGAAATTTCAAACAATCTAGAAAGCAACTAAAAAACCTCTTTTCACCAAAACCTATGGATCTCCATGAAAATACTACTCTATGGATAAAATGTAGTCTTAAATGCCCTTACTATTAAATAATAAGGAATGAAAATACAGAAACTTAGTATTCATCTTAATAGATTAGAATAAAATGAATCAGAAGAAACTATGAAGAAGAATAAGATAAAAGCTGGCATAAAAAGACAAACGAAAGTATTAGAAAGGATAAATAAATCCAGAAGTTGGTTCTTGAAAGTAAATAAAATAAAATGAAACAGGCAAACAGGAAGTCTGGTTACAGATAACACAAAAGAACAATCACAGGTGCAGGGGGGATTAAAAGAATATTATATACGAATTATTCCCCAAGGGGAAATAATTATTTTATTTAGTAAAATATGAATCACTCAAGTTTACCTAAGCAGTGGAAAACTTGAGCAGACCAACAACTGGGACAGCCTCGGGAAGGTGATTCGACATCCACCACTGAAAAGGACGCTGGCAGCAGATGGGCTCACAGCTGATATTTACCTAACCTTTAAAGAATAGATAATTATGAAGTAATTTCAACTGTTCCAGGCCCAGAAAAATCTCGACAGCCCTTCAATTAATGTCATGGAAGAAGCATAAATTTAATACCAAAACCTGATAAAAAATGGTAGAAAATAAAAAAGTGTGCACCAGACTCTCTTAGAAATATAGTGTGAAAATGCTAAATAAAATGTTATCAAAAGATTCCAGCAGTGTATACAAAAATACACTATGACCAAGTAGGAGTCTAGTGATGCAAAAAGAAATAATTATCAGGAAATCTGTCACTATAATTCATCCCATCAATATATTTAAAGGAGAAAACCATGGGACCATATCAATAGAAGGTGAAAACAACACTAAGTAAAATAAGAATGTCTGGAAACCGCTTAAAATGACTTGAGGCAAATATGAACTAAAAGGAGGTGGAGGTAGGCTACGGGCAGTAACGCTTAAATTGCACAGCGTTTCTATTTGGGGTGATGGAAAAGTTTTGGTAATGGGTGGTGGTGATGTAGCACCACACTGTGAACCTAATTAACAGCACTGAATTTTATATTTGAATGTGGTTAAAAGGAGAAAGTTTAGGTTGTATATATGTTATTAGAATAAATTAAAAAAACACATAGGACTGTACAGCACAAACTGTAAACCCTAATGAAAACCATGGACTATAGCTAATAGCACAACTATAATAATATTCTTTCACTAATTGTAACAAATGCACCAAACTTATCCAAGGAAATAATAACGAGAAGGGGGAATATGGGAACTCTGTATTTTCTGCATGATTTTTCTGTAAACCTACAACTTCTCTAATAAAAAAAATCAGTAACTAGACAAAGATGCCTGTTAGTATTATAATTTAATACTGTCTTGAAGATTATTTGAAAGGAATATGACAGGAAAATTAAACAATTGGCAGATACCTTGGAAAATAGCTAAAATGACCTCTGTTTTCTAATTACATCATTGCATATCTATAAGGAACCAAGACACACAAATAAAATCTACATGTATTAACAAGAGAATTTGGTAAGGTAACTAAAAACAAAATACAAGAATTGAATACAAGGCTTTTTAAAAGCTATTGGCTTTTCTCCTGGTTTTGGGTATGACTAGAGGTTTTTATTGAAAACTGGACATTTTTGTATCATGTTATGGGACTCTGGATCTTATTTAACCTTTAGTTTTAGCTGTTATTTTCCATTTTCTGCCACCACTTTGGTAGGGGTGCCTCCAGGTAGTGGTGGAGCCCTGTGTTCCCCGGCCTCTGTTGGGACCCAGGTGGCCTCATGCCTTCTGCACAGAGGTGGGAGCTCTGGCGCCGTGGTGCTCTCCACGGACGGCTGGGGTGGCCTCGTGAGCTCGTTATGTTGGCTGAAGTCCTGACTCCCCACCAGGCCCCCCTGACGCCAGCCAGTGGGCAGGGAGTGCCGCAGCTGGGGGGAGGCTGCTCCTCAGGTGGCCACCAGCCAGCAGGGATGAGCGCCCGGCACCACCCTGAGTGGGCGGAGGGGTTCCTCGTTACAGCCTTGGGGGTGGAAGTCCTGGTTCCCACCTGGCGCTGCAGGTGTGCGTGGGGTGGAGCTGCCGCTTTGCCCAGTGGTGTCTGGTGGGACTAGAGTAGCTATTGTACAAGTGTCCTGACTTACTAGGCTGCCCCTTCTTTTGGTCCTTCGGGTCAAGAGACAGGTTATTGTTGTGGCATTTTTTTGTCTGCATGTTTTGCTGTTTCCAGGTTGTCAGCTTACTGGCTTCAGGTAGGTGAGATAAAAATGAAAGCAGAGCACTCACCACTGAGCCGTGTCGGGGCATTCTTAAGTGTGTTTCACACACGACGCCCAGGGGCTTTAGTGGTACTTGGCGGGAGGCATACGGAGAAGCACAGCCATTCGGTCCCCCCAGAAGAGGAAGTCCTCTTTGCACCCAAATTTGACATGACAGAAACAAAACCAAAATGCAGAAACTTATATGAGCTAATCAAAGGACAAGAACTGAACAAATGGAAAGAAATACGATTTTGAACAGGAGAATTTTATGTAATAATACAACAAAGTCCCCAAAACTAAAATAGGATTTTAGTGAAGGCAATAAGAATCTCAACAGGGTTTGGGGGAATTTGTAAAATGTTTTAAAATCTTATATTGAAGAATAAATGCCCGCATTTAGCCAAAAAAATATACTTAAAAAATAGCAAAGAGAAATTGCTTTACCAGCTATGAGAACATATTACAAAGCTAAGGTTGATCTAATCGGCATAGTGTTGGCATAAGAATAAGCAAAATCAGAACAGAGTTTTCAGAAAAGCTTCCCAGTATTTATGAAAATTTATTAATGATAAAAGTGATAGTCCATTTCAGTGTAAAGAAATGAATTGTGTAATAAAGCCACAATTGTTTAACAACCTGAAAAAAGTAAATTATATCAGTTTTGTATATTAAAATAAAAAAGCATGTCTAGAGAGACCAAAATTGTAACTGAAAAGAAAAAGTAAAACCATAAAAATATTGCAAGAAAATCTCTGTAATTACACAGATAAAACTTAAGGAGAATAAATTCTTCTTAACTAAGTCTGGAAACTCAGAAGTTATAAAAGGTAGACATTTTGCTATATAAAAATATTACACATTTCTATGACAAACAATCATAAAGAAAGTCAATAGGCAAGTGATAGATTTATAGGAAATTCAGAATCTGGATAATTCAGATGACAAAAGGTTAATGCCTTTAACACACAGTAAGACGTTGCAAACTGTTACGAGAAACGCAAACAATCAAGCAGAAAAATTGGTAAAGGACATGAACAGACAATTCATAGAAGTGGAAATCCAAATGGCCAACGTATTTTGGAATGTTCACATTCACTAGTGGTCAGGAAAATGCAAATTAAAATAATAATAGGATACCACTTGACTTCCACCCTGGTGGGTAAGATTCAGGCGTGATAGCGAGTATTTCTGCTTGAGCTGTGGCAGGAAAGGGTCTTCTCATACCCTGTTGGTGGGAATGTAAATAGCAAGGCCTTTGAGGAAAGGTATTCAGAAACACCCATTTAGAAACTTCTAATGATATAAATACACCCTTCTACCCAGCAATCCTGTCCTGAGACTCAATCCCTTAAAAACAAAACCACTGGTATGTAAGAAAATACGAACAAAAGCCTGGACTGTAGCAAAGTTCAGTGTCAGGAAAACTGGAAACGCGATAAACGCCGTCGCAGTAGCGTGGCCAAGCAAACTGGTCCACGCACACCCAGGGGTGTTAAGCAACCATTTGAAATAAAGAATTAGGACGGTATCACTCGACTCGGGGGCACTAAGAAAGTCAGGATGCAAGGGTAACGTGCTGCTTTAGGTAAATCAATAGCCACCATCCACGTAAGTGTGTGTGTCATTATCTACATAGAATTACACCAGTAAAGAGAAAAGCATATAAGGCTATGTCCTGAGTGTTTACATGAAGAGGGAATATATGTGGAAGCAAAAGAATGCAAGAGAAAAACAGCTGCTCTAAACAAAATGACTATAGGACCACACTTATGTATCTCCATGAAACAGTATGTGCGTGCACACGCAATGCGTATATGGAAAAAGTTTGAAAATTAAAAATACTTTAAATCATCCACTAAGTGTAGACATAGTATCTCTTAGCAGGAACAAAACAGCCAATTTTCCCTCCCGTGTTGGAACAGACTGTGGGTTCTTTGTATGAGGATGAGTTAATGCAGTTGAACATATTTAGGGACTATGCAGTATTAAAAATATGTAACTGAGCACAAGTAGTTTCCAGCAGTGTGAGTGTGTGGTTGAATTTGTACAAGTCAGGTGCTCCTGTGATGTGCTTCTAAAGTTTGTACACACAGGGGCAAAACACCAGATATTTTACATTTTCAAGAGAAATACAGTGATATTCGCTATCTGGCAGATAACTTACAAACTCCCATCTCAAAGTAGTACGCCTGTGCAGCATTAGGTCACACCACATTCATCTGGCCTTTTTTTTTTAGGACGTACCTGGGATTGAACCCAGGACCTAGTACATGGGAAGCAGGTGCTCAGCCACTGAGCTACATCCACACTCCAATGAGAGCCGGTTTATTCGTTGGTTTGTTTTTAGGAGGTTCCAGGGATTGAACCTGGTACCTTGTACCTGGGAAGCAGGTGCTCAACCACTTGAGCTACATCTGCTCCCCATCAGAACTTTTTGAAACTAGATTTTTGGCCGTTGCTAAAATTTGAAACAGGAAATGAGAGACTGGTGGTATTTAATACAATTTCTAGGTTTGAGACAATGTCCAGTGCCCAAAAGGCACAACTTTCCATTATCAAGTAACTGGTTATATAAGAGTGAAATTAAAATTTTTTTTTTTTTAGTTTACACGCATTATTTTTTTCAAATGACTCGACTTGTTTGGACAAACCACTTAATAAATTGAATGGTTAGGTGTTTATTTTAGCCTAGGTAAACTGAAAGGAAATTACCGAGGCGCTAGGGATGAGTGGGTGCATTATCTGCTATGGATGATAGAGTCTAAGCTACTGACTGAGGAAAGAAGGCAGCCCAAATCCCCAGGGCGGAGCAGGTGATGGCTGCAAGCTCCGTGAAGACAGCTATGTGGGCCTGGGACAATTGACTGTTACTTAAAAACAATGAATACTTTCCTGCTCGCCTGTCTGTCTGTCTGTCTATCTATCTCTCTATCTATCTTATTTATCTATTATCTTCTATCACTATCTATCACTATCTATCTTCTATCATCTATCAATCAATCAATCTTTCATCTATCATCTATGTATCTAACATCTATCTATCATCTATCTATCAATCATCTATCATCTATTTATCTATTTATCTATGTATCTATCATCGATCTATCATCGATCTATCTTCTATCATCTATCAATCAATCTATTTTTCATCTATCTATCATCTATGTATCTATCTCATCTATCATCTATCTTTTATCTATTAATCATCTATCATCTATCAATCTATCTTTCATCTATCTATCATCTATGTATCTATCATCTATCTTCTATCTATCAATCATCTATCATCTATCTATCTATCTATCTATCTATTGTCTGTCTTTCATCTATCTATCCATCCATCCATCTTTCCATCCTAAAAGTGGTACCACTGATTTCATTCATATTTACTCCAAGGAGTTAATTGATATTCCATGCACTGCCTCCATTACAACCTGCAAGGATGAAAGAATAGAAAACAATTAGAAATCGATTATTGTTACTGGGTCTTCAGGAGCCAGAGATTTGGGAGCTGCCATGCTAGAAGATATAATAAGTTTGACAAATTTCTTAATATTCAAAAGCTAGGTATCAGATCTATTCAGAATTTGCCCATTTTAGTGTTGATTACTTTCTTTGTGTGTTTTGTAATGGGATTTGTTAAATACAAAGGCCATATGTCTATCTTATTGTTTCATTATTAAATAAATCATATTAGGATCATTGGTGCCTCCACATTAGGCATTCTTATTCTGGAGACTGTCAGGTTTGTTGGTATTTTGAAGTATTTTCCAGAGAGAAAATCCAATTTTCCAAAATGCAAAATTTCTGTAACATGTCCACGAGCAAGTCTTATGGTCTGTTTACATGAAGTCTCCATTCCCTTCTGGGAGAATACCAATAAGCTTATCTAAGTCCCCTGGGTCCAGTCATTCTCATACCACCAAGAATACGCCCAAGGCCGGGCACTGCATCCAAATGTAACGCTGGGGCTGCAGCTGGCTACAGAAAGACAGCGGCCAAAAATGCCAGAAAGCGTTGGCGTTTAAACCTCCTTGGCATTTTTCATGCAAAACACAAAAATATTGATATACTCCTAAGTTTTAATAGTACTTAAGTATAAATGACCTCATAAAATTACCTGCTCAGACCCCCTTATCAGAAGCTGAGAGACGTTTAGGATTTTCTCGAGCATTTGCTCTTCTTTGATAAGGCTTCCATTTCTACCTCATGAGTTCTAAAGCTTCAGTGTCCAGCAGACACTCACAAAAACCCAGCTGGCTGAAGATCTCACTCCCAAGAGTCAGTATCTGGGAGGACTGTTATAGGACAGAGTTTATCCTACTTTGCTGCCACGCCACTCACCCAATGTGCCTTTACCTACAAAAGAAAATTCCATCTCCATCCATGCTCTGCCTTGGGTTGGCAAACACGAATGGCGGAAGTCCGCTGGCTCTTCTTCAGTGGCAGGAGAGAGCCACTCCAGTGGAGATGGTAGATCGTTATGGGGCCCCAATGGGACTGGGCTGTCAGTGGGTGTTTGCATGACGATTCTCAGGTATTTAGCAGAAGAACAAAGGCCTGAGTTGGAGAGTTTGGAGTTGAAATATGCCTAATTCAAGCAGGTTGGGATACCAATGGGAGTCTGGCCAGCCCTACTCAAATGATGTGAATGCCATAAGTGGTGGAAGCCAAGCAAGAAGGAACAACTCAGGATCATAGTCTTAGCACAGGTCACTGCGCAGCAAGGAACCAGTTAGATGGGTGGTCAACAGCCACCTGGGTTGGCAGGACTCAGGGGCAACAAGTTGGTTTTAGAGTCACAGGCTGAAGTTACCAAGTATGTATTAGGGTAGGTTTGATACCCTACAGCCTTCTGCTAAGGTGGGACCTCATCTGAATCTTCACTCTAAGGCCAGCCTACTAAAGTGAGCTTGTCACTCTAAGTCAGGGAATTTGAGTTCTTGAAAAACTCTTCCATTCTCTAATTATTATGGGCAAGCCAAGCCGACTAATCCTTTCTCTTTCCCCAAAGCTCAATCCTAGTTCATAAAACAGGGGTCCTAAAACTCAGCTAATGGTAGAGCCAACTCCCCTACTTGAACAAGCAAATAGATATGGTGCTAGCAAACCAAGCCAGAAAGGAGTTGGGTCAAAGAGCCAAAAGCAGCTGTGTTTCCGGGAGGGCAGTAAGGAGTGGGATGGGAGAGGAAACGTGGCCCTACGGCTCAGGTGCTGACATGGTGTATCTATTAGGCTGTGCAGCTGCTTCTTCGTTGCTAAGATAGTGAAGAGAAAATTGCATGAGGGCTTGAAGAAAGTTATAGGTTCTTTCCAACTTATGTTCAAGGAAGTTCTCTATGGACGTGATTAGCCTTAATGAGAAATGAGGAGAGGCCAGCACCATCTCTCCTACAAATGCAAATAAATCTATGAGGCTCCTCATAGCTATTCTAAAGACTGCTCTCCAATGTACCTTGAGTGTGTGGAGGGCAGAAGGTCGTCAGCATAATGACTTTATTAGGCCTCCACTCTACAGGCTCAACTCCAGGCAGCTCTGCCACTTCTGAAATAGCACTTTCTTCTCTACAAAGAAAACGCCCTGGTCACGGTGACCTGCATCATGCCCATTTATCTAAGAATCTTACCATCAACTTTGATGCCTCATCGAGTGGGCAGAGTGTGGATTTTTTTTTTTTTTTTTTTTTTTTTTTTTACAAAAGGATCAATTCCATCAATGCTGGAATTGCATTATGGCCATTAATCAAAAACAAACTTATCCAAATGAAATGCATGGTGGTGAGCCGTCTATCAGGAGTGTAGGATCTTGTCTGTGTTATGAGAGAAAAGGGGACTGACTTTTTTGGAGACCTTCTATGTTTATATAATTTAATTCTCACAGCATCCTTGTGAGGTAGGCATTCTTCCCACTGTTACAGATGAGAAGAGGCTCAGTGAGGGTTTGCAAAGGGCCCAAGGATGCATAGCTAGTAAGCTTTGAATGTGACTCCTTTCTTTAAAGCAAATTCTTTGGGAAAAACACCATTACCAGTTCCCATTCTCTAATCAAACCCTAGGTTCCCACGTGATATGTGTGACTACACTCTACTTTAGGCGGCCGTCTTAGTTCCTGGACTTTTGCCCATTTTCGTTTCCCAAATCACGTGAACCATCCTCACGATGCAGGGTACGCGACTATTTGCGTATTTCGTGGAATGGGATAAGTCATTCTGATCTTGAGTTTGATCTGCCAAGCGAAGCTTTGGAAGTCCTCATTTGCACTCCATGAGCACCCAGAGAAAGACCCTTCATTCCCAAGAAAGCTTGAAAAATGTGGCAATTTTTATTTTCAAAAAGACAGTTTAGAAATGTAGACTAACAGCAGCCCTTCTCCATGAAATGAGCTGGCCAGTGCTGGGTGTTGTATGTCTCCAGGGTGACTGGGCTAGACTCTGAGCCTTAGGGCCTGAAGGAGGATTGGACTGTTTGGCCTGAGACTCAGGGTAGGATTTGCATCTTCCTCCGATGAGAGGAGCAGCAGGAAGAGAGGAAGGGAGAGGAAGGCATAGCAGATGAAAGGAAGAGAGGCCTCTTGACATGTGAAGTGATTCCACCTCATCCCTGCTCCCCCTTTCAAGTAAGATTTCTAAACTCACAAAACACTTGAAACAAATGGGACTTTTTAATGAAAAATGTTGAAAAACCTGGGCACATTGTCTAGAACGACAGATTGGAGATACAGGAAAACAGACTGGGTTTCATAGCAGCAGAGATCCCCAAGAAATAAGCTTTGGGGAGTGGGGCTGGGCCTGGGTCATGCGGCAGACGCCTGCGGGAGAGGCCATCTGCATTCAGTGCCTCTACAGCCCGAGCTCTTGCTGCTTCTCATCCTACTCACCTTTTGGACCCCTCGGCTTTTGCCACACCACAGTGATGTGCTGGGTTAACTCAACAAGACTGTGAAGAGCAAGAAACAAAAACAGACGTAGAAAGGGTGGCAGGTAGGATGCCTGGAAGTTTCTCAAAGAACATGACGCTCCAGCTGAGAGGAGATGAAAATCTGCATTAGCATTGCTTTAATGCGCAAATGCTCAAATTAGGAGGGCTTTTTGAGTGGAAATAAATGGCTGGATTACTATTTATAGTCAGTAAATTAGGGAGCAAATGATAGCACTCAAATGAGGTTTCCTTGCTTGGTGAAATATAAATAATGACCCATCACGATGCCTATTTTATTATGGATCTTTCTAGCAACTTTGATGCTCACTTCAAAAGGAAAGCCATTTTAAAAATGACACTTGCCCCTTCCATCAAATCTCCCACTCTCCTTTTGTGGTTAAGCTTACTTATCCTGGATAGTGAAGCCGAGGTTGGTTTTAAGTTATCTGTTGCTACTATATGTCAGAATATTAAGGGGTACCCAAGAAGACAAAGTCTAAGTTTATTTTATGATTGCTGAAATCCATTTAAGTATGCCCAGTGGCCACTCAAATTAATAGCTAGTAATTACTTGCCAGGTTCTACACTAAGCACTTTTTATACCAATCTCATTTAATCCTCACAAGAATCTAGAGTGAAGGTATTAGTATTGCGATTTTGCAGATGAGGAAACTGAGGGTCATAGTGGTTATCTTACCCCAGTTTAATTCATTTGTCCATTCACTCATTCTTTCTTCAATACCTGTTTATAAAGTGCCTACTATGGATCAAGCATTATTCCAGTTGTTAAAGATACAGCAGTGAACAAAACAGAAAAATTCCCTAGCCTTACAGAATTGATATCCTCATAGGAGATACAGATGATAAAATAAATATGTAAGGTATAAAATATGTAAAGTGATAATGTTATTGTGAAAAATAAACCAAGAAAGGGGAATAGGAAGTATTAGAAGTACTGCAGCTTCAAATAGGACAGCGGGGGAAGGCCTTGCTGGGAAGAGACAGTAAATTAAAGGTGGCTCAAATTCTTTGGCACTCCTCTTATCGAGATTCCCCTTGAATCTGGGCTGTTCTGCGTCTTCTCTGACCAGTGGCACGTGGCGGAAGTCACGCTATGCCTCATCCTGGCCCAGCTTGAAAAGACCTGGCAGCGTCCGCTTTTGTCTCTTGGAGCTCTGGGCTGCTACCCAAGAGGCTTTGCTTCTCTAAGGGTGCCATGCTGTGGGGAAGCCCAAGCTACACAGGGCAGAGCATCTGATAGGAGAGAAGGAAGGGGAGGGGGGGAGAGAGAGCGAGCGAGCGAGCGATTCCCAGCCAGACCTGAGCTGTCCCTGCCCCACCCACTGAAGGCACCCCAGCTGAGGCCCAGACACTGGGGTGCAGAGACAAGCTGCCCCCTCTCTCCTGCCTGATTTCCTGACCACAGACTCACGAGAGATAACAACATGCTTTAACTCTTATCCCTTAAGGCTCTATCCGCCAGCAGTAGGCATATATTGCAGAATAAAACCGGCACAGAATCTGAATTCATTAAACTTAAGAACCAGCGGTCAGGTGACAGCCAGGATTCGCAGCAGGCCTGCCTGCCCCCATCAGAGGCTGTGCCGTTAACCGCCGCCCCCGGCTCCAGAGGAAGACGCCTGGCCAGACCAGGTCTCATTTCTCAGGTAAGGTCATCTAGGATTCTTTTGCTTAGGACAAACAAGGAACCGCTTGCTTTTGTTACTCAGATTGAGAACTAATATTGAATAACATATAGGAAAGAAACAAACGAGAAGAGAAAGTATTTATCTGCTAGCAGCCAGCAGCTTTTATCACCTGGGAGGCATCACTGCTCACCTGATACCTAGGCTGCTCAAGGTTGGAATCCGCAGTGGCTAGAGGGGCCTGGGGTTGCACGTGCACTCTATCGTGAGACCTCGGTGTGAGCTCGAGGGCGTCTCTTACTCTCTGGGCCTCTGATACCTCACCAGTACAGCGAGGGGCATGGATTAGACCAGCATTTCCCTGATGTGTTCTACAGAAAATTAGCAGACAAGATATTCTGTTAAGACAAACAAAAAGGTGCCTGTTTGTACGTGTTGTGAGAACTTATGTGTGTGGGGGGGTTGTTTCGTACCAAATAAGCCGGAAAATTCTGCATAATCTGCCGCCTTCTTGAAGAGCCACAACAATAATCAGCAATCAAAGGCCCTAAGAAGTTCTGCAGTGGCTTTGGGGCTGTAGGAAGTCCACGTGTAGAGAACAGGCATGGCCTTTCTGACCTTATCAAGACCTCACCTGCCAGGCCAGCTGTGCAACTGTCTCTCCTCACTCTGGTGAGTGGGGTTAAATGACATCACACGCTGGCACGTCTAGTCTGTAGCTGATGCTTCAGTATATGGCAGGCCTGGCATCTTTCCATCTCTTCTGTCACTGACCTTAGTTAAGACAACTAGGTCTTTGTTTCTCAAATAAAAAGTAAGAAAACAAAAAAATAAGAGTGAGTTTGACCACTGTAAAGGACAGGTGCATCTGCTGTGCTGCTGCACCCCGTACAGAGCTCTCTCTCCATCTGCGTGTCAAGTTACCCAGAACAGAAGCTGCCCAGCCGTCTCCTGTGGGCCAAAAGCTTCAACCTCCCTCTTCAAACTCTCTATCGGTGCAGCTTAGAAGAGACAGCGGGAGGAGATGCATGTCCTGTTTTTGCTCAAGGATCCACAAGTTGTCAGTGACATGACCTGAAGAGGGGCAGCCGGAAGAGGAGAGCTGACACCTGAGCAAAGTTAAGCAAGAACTAGATAACTTTGAAATATAAAGACTCCATAAGTACAATTTCATTCCTTTCAGCAGGAAAACTCAGGTAATAACATGAAAAATATCAAACTGCTTTCCTTCCTTACTTTACAAGCACATTTTTTTCCTTGACCAAGTTACAGTGGGCAAGTCTTTTTGATATTGCAGTTAAACCTTGTCAAGGCAGAGAAAAAAGCCAAATGCACAGAGGTGGACTGGCTCTGTCCCACGGAGGTTCCCATGGGGAAGGATATAAGGCAGGAAAAATGTACATCCCACAAAATGGCTTCTTCCAGAAAAATAAAGAAAACGTTTCAATCTAGGACACAGACTATAGACTTTCCTAAGGTAGGTTCGCCCAGAGAGTTCCGGGTTGCTGCCCTTAATTGTAAACAACCTGCCAATGTTTGATCCTCTTGCAGAATTAGTTTTCCCTTTCAAATTGGACCATAAGGTGTCATGATAAATGTGAGTTAGCGGCTGATTCTATAACTAAGATCGCATGAGCCACAGCTGCCACATTCAAACAGCATTTGCGTGATGCCAGTGATACGCAAGGAAGCTTAAGCGCCTGTCATGACAGGCGGCCCAGGGCTCACTGTGCTCACGTGTGATCACGACAAACTAGCTGGTTTTTCCTCCAGATCTTCCATTTATGTCTGGAGATGAGTCATTGTGATTGGGTGGAGGTTAATGACAACCCTAAATGCAATATTACCAATTATTATTTCCCACTTTAATTAGCCTAAGTGGCTAATGTGGTGCTATATCCAAAGCCCTGGGCCAGCTAACGATGAGGTTACGGTGGGCAGCGCACAGAGGGCGCAGGAAACCGGGCCTCGGCTCTCTGATCAGATCATTCTACCTCCCAAGTCGGCAAAGAATCTGAAGGAGGCTGCTAACAACGAGGAAGAAATAGCATTCTCTTATACTGCTTACAGGATACACTTTTTGGGGGAAAGTTTAGCAGCATATTAACAGAAGCCTTATATATGTGTGTGCTCTTTGATCAAGCAATTCAATACCTAGGACTTTAAGAAATAATTAAAGAAGAGATCAAAGGTTTATAGGGTTGTTTATAGCAGCATTTTCTGTAATAAGCAAAAAGAAAAAAAAAGGAAACAGCTAAAATGTCCAATGATATGGCTTTGATGAAATAATTATGGTACATCCAATACTTTTTTCAGCACTTTTATGATACATCCTATGTGCCAGACACTGAGTACTTTAAAAATTTTGATTTATTTAATCTCCATAGCAACCTCATGAGGAAGCTATTATCGGGATCCTCGTTTTACAGATGAGTAAACTGAGTCACAGTGCTGTAAATAACTTGTCCAAAGCCACATGACGACCATGATCCCAGCTTTGGGCTCCACGGCCAGTGCTCCAAGTCGCTACGCGTGCGTTCCCACAGCAATGGGGTAATGATCCTCAGTACAGCTGATGTTAGGGATACATGTTATTTTCATAGAAAAATGTTCAAATATGTGGGTGAGTGAAAAAAGCACTTTACAAAATAATTTAGAATGAGTCCATTTTTATAGGGAAAAAGGAATATAGTTTTAGAAAGAACCTGAAAGGTCTTTCAAGATACACCAAACTATTAACAGTGGCTATTTTGGCATGGCATCTTAAGGCGCTTCTGGAATTTTCTTTTTGCTTCTCTCTTAGTTCTAATCATTATTACAAGGAACATGAATTCAACTGTTAAACCTCCCTAGAAATCAAAGGAATGCAAACTTAAGTGAAGAGAAGTAGTGCTATCATTCAAGTATAACATGTGTTTTAAACCATAAAGCCCAATGCTGGCCACGCTGTGGTGAAAATGGCACCCTCACACCTCACCGCTGGCCGTATAAGCTGTTACAACCCTCTGCAGAGAGTAATCTGCAAAAGAAGGCAAGCACTGTGGACATGAGCGTTTCCTGTTGCCCTGTAGCGTCACTTCTGGAAATTATCCTGTCACAAGTCAAAGGAAGAAAAGTGCTTTTTGCACTTAGTGAGAAATATGGACACTCCCTGGCTGGGCAGATCCCAGAGCTGCTGTTGGTACAGGTTCCCAACAGGCTCCTGAGGAGAGGGTGGCGCACCCCTCGAGGGGCACCGCGGCCTGGGGCCCGGCCTCCTGCCAGCGTCTTTGTCACGCACCCGAGGGGGCCCAGACCAGCTCAGGACACGGGGGCTGCTGCCAGGGAAACACCGAGGCTGATGGCACATGCTGCCGCCGCATTGTCTTCCCGCCAAGCGGGACGTTCGGCCCCTGTGAGAGCAGAAAGGGCGCCACATAGAGGCCTGTGAACTCCAGTCCGAGAACCCGAGCGACGGAGAGAGGGCCTCTTCCTTCCGGGCCTGCAAACAGCACACTTTCCTCTCTGTGCTAAATGGTGCTCCGGGCAAGCACATTTCCTCTCCACCTGCTAACAGTGCTGGGAGCAAACAAGGGTGGTTTAGTCAATCACGCTGGGAAACAAGTGCTTGCACCGGGCCGGTCGCCCGCGCCAGTGTAACAGCTTCTTTATGAAGAGTGCTTGCCTGTCACGCTGCCTCACTGAGCACCTCGCCGGCCACCCCAGCCCTGCCCAGGCCCTGAGCCCTTTCACCTGCGCCCCTCGCGGAGACCCTGCCCCGGCTCTGTCAGGGCCCTGTTGCTAGCACGGCAGCTCGGCTAGTAAAGTCGCCTCTGCTTGGTCAATGGATAGGCTTGTTGGTGGCTGTGGGGGAGTCGCCGCCGGTCCCCTCAGATCAGATCAGGGAGCAGGAGGAGAAGCTGGAGGATGGCAGTGACCTCGCGCGGCTGGGGCACAGCCCACAGGCCTGTGCAAGATGCCAGGCCACCAGGATGCGCAGAGGAGAGGCGTGAGGGACGGGGAAGCCGCAGCGGCTCGCGGGTGGCTGGAGCGGAGCCCTCCTGGGTGGCCAGGAGGAGCCGGCTCCCGCTGGGCTGCGGCCTCCTGAGAGCTCGCTCCTGGCCCAGACTCTGGTCCCGGGACACTGGTCTCACTTTCCTCATCAGTGAAATGGCATTAGTGATACCCTCTTTCTAAGGACTGAAGAAGATGGTTGACGAAGTTTCCAGCACGCGGTAAGTACTCAGGAAGTGTTCGCCCTTGTTATTGCTTCTTTATCATTATCCCCGTGGTGGAATTCTCCCAGGTGCCAGAAAGGGGTTAAAATTGGGAAGCCTAGTCAAAGATACTATTATGGTCTTATCTGTAATAGCAAAATTTTAGAAGGAAGCAGTAGGTGCTGGTAAGTTTGTAGGATTCGCCGGTTTCTATGCTGTAAAGACTCCCACCCTGCCAATTCCGCCCCCCGCCGCCGCTTCTTGTTTTCCTTTCTTTCCTGCTCTCTTTCCGTCTTGCCCTCTCCCTGCCTTCTCCAAGGCGCTCTTCGCTTAGGTCTTTGGTCCCTAGCTCATCTGTGCGTTCTGACTATGCGGTAGCAAATGCAGTGTGGAAGGTGGGGGAGTGACACTCATATGTCCTATGTTTGGATATTCAGGAAAACGTTCTCCATCACGCCTCAGCCGGGTTACCCAGGAATGGCAACTCACACTGCTAGCCCTTTAAAGGAAGACGAAGAAAACCAGTTCAGACTCGAAGGAAGGGGTGGGTTTGTGTGAGCCTGGCTGGGGCACTGACCTGGCGCTCTGGGGGAGGGTGAGCAGTGACCATTCACCCCTCTAGGCAAAAAGAGTCCATCGTCCACGCTTTGCCAGACTTGAACGTAAAGAAACAGCCACAATAGTCCTGCTGCTGCCTCGATGAATCTTTCCTCAAAATAAGGGCTTCAGATCTGTCTACCAAAAGGATAATTTTGAGATAGAATGATTTCTTTTAAATTCCCCAAATCCACTTCCCCAAATACCCACACCCAGATTTCATGGTTTTTAGGAGAAACACATTTTGAGTATTTACATCCAGAAAGTCAAGGACCTTTATCAAGCAGAGCCTGGACTACTCTTCTACTTGGGACCCGTGCATCTAGTTTGTGGGTCACCTAGCTTTTAAGCTTCCCAGTTGTCTTGCTGCTTTATTTCTCCTCTCGAGTCTGGTGAAACGGAAAAGAGGGAAAGAAAAGTAGCTTGACGCAGCAATTGCTTGGGATATCTGCATCCAAACGCTTGGTGAAAGAGGAGGCTCAGATTTATGCTTGTGACCAGGCTTAAGGGACTTTTGTGGATTGGAAGTTTCAATGGTCTCTTCTCCCACTCCCCGTCAGAAAGCCAAGAGCTGGCTCTGAGGAACGTTTGCAGCCACTCATTCTAGAACCTGAGTTCAGAAAGAGGTTCTGTGAGTCCAGGAATTTCAGTTTCTTATCTTGCAGGGAAATGTGGAAATGAAAACAGAGCACTAGACAGGCTACACTAGATACAGGAGACACTTGAGAAAAATCCTATAAAAAATGTAATATCCTGAGTCCAGAGTGAATCCACCCACCAGGGCAGAAATTGAATCAGAAATCCTCCTTTGTGTAAATGCCCTTCATTTGATCTTTTCTTTCCATCCAGGGTTGTTTGGGTATCAGATAGAGTCTCTCCATTTTAAGGAACTGTAGCCCTTGAGGAGCCTTGGACTGCTGAGGCTCGGCTAGCACTGCCTGCAAAACTGCCCTACGTGGGCGGGGGTTTGGTGGACAGCTTCATCTCCAGCGGGATGGGGATGGCTGCCGAAAGGCGGGGAAAGCGGAATTGATCTCCGTCTGCTGTTGCAGATGATTTTACCTTGAATTCAAGGCTGCGCTTCCCTGCAGTGCAGCCAGATTGGACATTAATACTGAATGAGTGCCCTGGAAAGAAGCCGAGCCCCAAACCAGCTGCAGTTCGAGCAAAAGGCCACCTCCCACCCTCAAAGAGCTGTTTGCCTTGTTCAAGGGAAGTGCTAGGTTCTTTGCATCTTACGTAGGCCGGAAAAAGACATTTCAGATATTTCTAGTCTTGAGGACTGGGCAGAGCAACTGTTATGTTATGTATTTTTTAGGTAGAGACTGGGAAGAGTGTGGATTTTCATAAAATGTCTGGGGACCTTGATCTCATCCATTGGTGCTGTTAGACCCAAATCCTGCCAACCTTTGACATTTTCAAAAACTTCTTATTGTAGTAATCTATATACAACACAACATTTCCCTTTTAACCACTTTCAAGCATACAATTCAGTGGTATTCAACTGCATTCACGATACTGTGCTGCCATCACCAGCATCCGTTACCCGGACTTCACCTCAAATAGAAGTTCTGCATCCACCAAGCAGTAACTCCCCCTTCTCACCCCTGGCCCCTGGCAGCCTGTAACCTACTACCAGTCTATGAATTTGCTTATTCCAGGTATTTCATATAAGTGACATCATACAATATCTGTCCACTCAACACGATGTCTTTAAAGTTCATGCTGGCATGTATCAGAACCAACTTCCTCATAAGGCGGATAATATTCCATGCCTCATATACCACATTTTGTTTGTCCATCTGTTGATGGACACTGGGTTGGCTGCTGTGATTAATGCTGCTATGAACATTGGTATACAAATCTGTTCCAGTCCCTGTTTTCAATCGTTTTGGGTATTATTGTATTAAAAAGTGGATTTCTGGGTCATATGATAATTCTATGTTCAACTTTCTGAGGAACCGCCAAACTGATTTCCACAGTGGCCGCACCATTCTACAATCCCCCCAACAATGTGCAAGGGTTGCCTAGTGTTAGGTGGGATAATTTATGTACTTCTGTCATCCCCTCGCTTATGCATTACCAGAGGACAAGCTTCTGTAGACGGGATGGCTGGCGCTGACTGGGCTGTGCTGAAAGGGACACATCCCAGCTCTCCCTTGTGATAAATGAGCGAGGGGTCTAGATGTGACTTACAGCCCGAGATGAAGCAGTCTGAGGAGGGGGGGATAGAATCCTGCTGTCAGCAAGTGGCCGTGGCAGGGCAGCAGGAGGGGCCACGTGTTCCAGAAGCCTCTTTCCCACTGCTTTCTCCTTGCTTCCTCCCGCTCTCCCTGGAATTTACCTGGCAGGGGGCAGTCCTTGGCCACCACAAGTGGGGGCGTGTCCTCCGCCTTCTCTATTGTGATTTGAACTATGAATAATAGTCTATTTCCTCTTTTAAACAGACCCCTATAAAAGTCAAATAATTATAACTGCATTGCAAGTGAGCATTGTTTATTTCCTCTCACCTACATTTTTTGGTTAATAGGCCCAAAGCTCCGGCTTCAGTGTACCTCCAGACCTAAAGGACTCTTGATACGGGTCTCACCACACTGGGGACGAGGCTTACATAGTCCACAGCAAAGCAAGAGCTTCAGCCTTGAGTGACTTCCAGTCATTGAATTTCTATACCAAGTTTGCTGCTTTGTTTTTGTAGCACAAAATGTGTTCTGTGCACTGACGTAGCCAACATGCAGTCACGAGCAGCTGTCGAGTTCCCAGGCCTGTGCTTGCACACTGCAAATGTAAGAGGGTGCTGAATGGGCTTTTCCTGTTGCCACGTAGTTACGTAAGGGACCCTATAATTTAGAGAGAGGGGTAAACAATTGGGGGCAGAAGAACCGAATCCCTAACCATTACTGCCTCCAAGAAAAGCTCAAGACTGGAGGGGAAGGAGAGAAGGCCGAGAAGCACCGGACTTGGAGCTCTTGGCTGATGGGGAGTGTGGTGAAGTCCCTCTGCTCCCTCACAGGGAGGTGAAGCTCCATCATTCCACAAATCCAGAGAGGCAGAGGCTGCAGGAGCCCCACCAGAGACTGGAGGGGCCCTCAAGACCAGGATCGCTGTGCTTGGCTGGACCCCTGCCTGTGCAGGGGCTTTCTAGCATGGCGTTGGTGCCTGTTTCTGGAGGAGGACGAGGGGCACCGTGGACACCCACCACTGGGAGCCTTTCCTGCAGTCAAGCGGGCATCCTGGAAGGCAGGCGGTGTCTTGTGCGTATCCCACTCTTGAGGGCCGGCAACTTCAGAAGGCCCAGGAGACCATGGGTAGGGAGACCTTCTAGAGGTAAATGGGGGAGCTCAGGGGGCTGGGGTCCCCCGCCCAGTACTGATGACCACCTGCTCATCTGCAAGCCTGGAGGAGCAGTTTCTAAGGCTGATGTCCTGGTGTTCAGCCACCTTAGGACAATCCCAGTTTGTGTCCTTGACACCAAAAGTTCTCATCTTGGAAAACCTCTCTGACCTACCTCATATTAAAGCTCATAATTTGGGTCCCTGAATCTAAACTGCTGAAGACTCCAAAACTCTAGCAAGCCATTTACTGGAGGTGCTTGCCTGAAAAATATGGAGAAATCATATATCTTTTTAGAAGTCGGTCATTTCATTTTATTGACCAAATCAGCACACATGAAAATCTATTTATGAAAGTAATGACTAGAAGCAATAGCCAATGACCAATCTTTATACGGACTGTGATTCCTTATTTCTGTACATTTATTTGTTAAAGTTTTTACCCCACTGAGCTGTAAGCTCCATGAAAGTGAGAAGCTTGTCTGGTGTCTTCGATGCTGTACCTTCAGCGTTTAGTGCAGTACCTGGTACATAATGATGCTCAATAAAAATCTGTTGAACAATCAACCAAACATATCTTTAAAAGGCTACATATGAACACATGCAACTTATAAGGCATACAGTGACAAGGAAATTTGGATCTGGAATCCATTGTGATTTTAAAAAAATCCCCATTCTGGTCAGGTTGATACTATCTGAAAATGACTTCATGTGCTTCTGATTCCACCTGGGTCTCCTGCTGCACAATTACAGGTTAGAATCAAATTTTTATTTCCCCAGCACAGGCTTTGCCAGACACAGTCATTTCTGAGCCTAGGCCTACATGTAGTTCAGTCAACTTTAAGGGGTATAGGCCAAGAACTTCTCCTGAGCTGTCACTAGCACCCCTCATTACTGATGAGCAAATGACGAGACAAGGAAGGGGGCAGGACCACGTGACGTTCCTGGGGGCATTCTCATCCTGAAGCAGTGCTCCTTGTCCCATCACGGGGTTCAGAAACCACAGAAGGCAGCGTCCCAAAGCTTGGGTGCACCGTCTTCATTGGGCTACTGGGCCCATCCACCCGTCATGCTGAGAATGTGCCTAGCACGTAATCGGTGCTCAAAAGGGCATGTTAAGTGAATTAATGGATATTGTAGTATTGATTGGTATTGGCGAGGAACCACGGAGTGAGACTTAAGCATCTTGCCACCCTAACTGTGGTTAGAACCTGCGTCAGATGGTTCATCGTGTGTGAGCGATAACGAGGCATCACCACATTGTCACACTCGAGGAAATTCAGCTCAGGGTCCCCCGACAGCCACAGAATCATTAGAATCATTTGGCTTCCTCAGCAGACTCATCAGAGAACCACGAAGGGCGAAAGGTCGTATTTTTATCCTGAAACTGAAACGACTGATGTGTCATCAGGTGGCCTTTCTACTCAGAGCTGAGTTAGGTGATGACTTCATAGTACCCTGTCACTGACAGACACGGTGTGTGGGGAAGGACGCTTCACCCACCAGAGCCTACGCTGTGAGGTTGACCAGTAGCTCCTTCCTCCATCTCTGGTCCTCTTAACAGTTTACCAAAGGCTGGCTCCCCTGGCTGGTGTGCTCCCTCCACACACCCCTAACAGGCCCAACATGCCATATTTTATGAAGTGGACTGGTTGCTCCTTGAGAAACGTATCTTGGAAAGTTTAGAACATGTCTCCCAATTCTGCCCCAGGTTTCTTTAAGAACTAACAGTCGGTGAATTATCCAAGAAAGTTATTTAAACCTTTTTGAAATATATTGAGCTTTTATGGACTGAACTAACTTATAGGTAAATTAAAAAACAACAGAGTTAGTTAAATTATTTTAGTGCGTGTGTGTCTAGTACACATTAGGTGATACAGAATGTCATGGTACCCAGTGTAGGCACAAGCACTTGACCCTCAGTATGGTAGAGAGAGGCCAGCCATGATTTTATAGGTTAGAATTTTAATTTCTGAGAGAGAAATTCAAAGGATTTCAGGAAAGATTTTCTAGCTAGCTTCAGCAAGGATATACCTATTCTTTTTTTATTTTAATAAATGTATAAAATAATATTTGTTTTTTGAAAGATAAAACAATGCATGATTATTAGTGAAGATTTGTAAAAGATTGAAATGTAAAGAAAAGCAGTCATCCACAATCCAATCACATACATGCACGACTGTAAGCATTTTGACATATTTCAAATCATCTATTTTGTAAATCTCTTATCCAAAGAATCTTGTTTAGTTCTTAATTTTTACTAACTATAAAATCTTGTATCCTGTGTTTCTACTTCACGTTCTAATATGAACATTTTAACTTGCTAGGAAAACTCTATACCAATACTTTACATGGTTATATAATATTCCACTAAATGGCTAAGCCAAAACTTACCTAACCTTTCTGTATTTCTGCACATTTTCGGAATTGTCTGTTTTTAAAAAAACAACAGAGTAATACATATCTTTTTGCCCAACACTTTTTCGTATTTTTGGGGTGACTTCATTAGAAATGATCTCCTGGAGTGTAAGTATTGGCTAATGAACATGTGCTCAAACTGCTCCCACGTCAGCCAGAGGGGTGAGCACTGTTACACCTCATTGTCCTTTGCTGTCTACAGGTGCATGGAAAAGGAAGATTTTTTCCCTGTACTCACCAGTTAAGCTACTCTGGACATTTTACATGGAAGTATGTAAGCAGAAAAGTATGTATCTTTCAAATGCTGCCACTGCAGTGTCATAGGGGAGGTGGGATAGGGAGAGAAATAAACACCTTTACTTAAAAAAACATTGTATTCAGTAAGGAAGTTCCCTAAATATAACTGTTTACATTGAATATTGATTGAACTTTTCCCAGTGAAATAAAATAAGGGATATTGCTAAAATTTACAGCAGAATGTTAGGGTGTCTTTACATTTTTAATGTATAAGGAAAATTCTGATTTCATATGACTTTTAGTCCTTTCAATTAGAGAAGTTTACCAAATTTCTAACTAAAGGTGGTTAAAAAAAAACAACAGTTACTAGAGTGGTCCTATAAATTAAGAAAACAGAATAACATTTCCTTGATGGTACTTTGTTAACTCGTAATAGAAGGTTAAAGTTAAAATAAGAGCATGCGGTTTGATGGACGGCCATAGCAACATCAAGCAGATATCAGATGAAAGACCTGTTCCCTGGATGGACTTTTAACAGAATGATGAGCCATCTTTCAGTTTATTTTGTAAAATACGTAATTCACTAAGGGTAAAACTGTACTGGACTTAATACATTGGTAATTCAGTAAGCCAAATGTGAATCTATTATTTTGAAGAATTTGATGACAGAAGATCCCGTACTTTATGGGAAGAAGACAGTTCAACCTCATGAACAAAAACACAAGACTGATCTTCCGAGCCAATTCAAAACTTTACAAGGGAGACAATACCTACAAATACCTTTTCTGAGCTTTTTGCTGATTTTCCTTATGCTGATCTTCACAACAATCTTGTGAGCTAGGTTTTGTTTTCCCTATTTCCAGGTAAAGAAACAGGCTCAGGATTAGCAGACACTTGCTTCCCTACGCAGCAGCCATCCCGGCCTTCCTAACCTTTACTCAACAGGCAGAGTCCTCCGGAAGCTGGGCTCGCCCCTCAGCTTGAGCCATGACACATGGCATTCTCATTCTCTTTTGCTAGCTATTGGTTTAGAGGTGAGCGTTTACCTCTTTCCAGCCTAAAATACAGCAGGGGAAGTCTGTTGATGAGCTTCTGCAATAAATTTTCTACCCGCTCTAAAAAAAAAAAAAGAGAGAAAGAAGAGACATCTTTTCTTCCTCTGGACACCGTAGCACGAGAACCCAACGCCTTCAGCTGCCGCTGCCCCTCGCTACCACGTGGAGCCAGCCTCAGTGTGGAAGCCAACGTGCACTGGATCGAGAAGCACAAGAAGAAAAGAACCTGGCTTTATAGGAACACGAGTAACCAACAGCAGTTAATAAATCGGTGGGGCTTCTGTTACTTGCAGTCAAAAGCATTCCAAGTGAGAGCCACACGGATGCGATGTATTCCCAAGCCTGCCGAATCACAAGGCCCCCGGAATTGCCAAAGCCTCCCTGGTGCCTCAGAGGCTGCGACCAGGAACTGGAAGGAGGCGAAGCTGGAGAGACCCCAAGCTGCCCCCCGTCTGCCCATCCTCTGCTTCAACACGCAGCGTTCTTAAAAAGATCCTCCTGCTTAAAGGGAATAGAATAGCCTAGCAGCACACGAGGCAGCCACTTTGGAAACAGGCCTCTGCTTTCAAGCTGACTCTAAACCAGCAGTGGTCTTTCCTGAGAACGCTCTCAAGATTTTGGTCCAACATTCATCTCGACTATCTCGCTTGATAAGGGACGAGGCAGAAAGGAAGGAGAAATGAACTCCGAAGACAGTTCAGAAATGCTCTTTAACTGACCTGGTCTCGTTTCCTCTCTCTCTCCTGGGTCTCTTTCTCCCTGGGCTACTAAATACATAGCTAAAGCAGCTTATTTTCAGTTCTGGCTTTTTAATTCCCTTTTTGCCTCTTTTCTCTTCACCTCTAGGGAAAGCCCTGATGAGGCGTGAAAGGGCCTTGGGTTCTGTAGGCGAGAAGGGGAACTGGGAGGCTGATGGAGGCTGGGAGGCAGGAGAATCTGGCCGTGGCCGGCAGCCCAGAGCAAAGGAGAGGCTTTAACACCTTTGATTTTTCTCGAAACAGATTTCATTGATCATTTCTTGTGCTCCAGGAATTTAACCATCTCTGGTGGGGTGACATTTTAGTTCATACGCAGTAAATTCCTAAAAGATGCGCGCGAGAGAGAGAGAGCGAGAGAGAGAATAGGGAAAGTGGGGAGCAGGGGGTCAGAGGGCAAAAGGGAGAGAGTGCCTTAGCCACGTCTCTTCATCAGTCTAGATGCCAGTGAATGCGTGTTTTCTGACCTGAGTGCTATGGATCGGTGATCTGGGGTGCAGGTAGAAATGAGAGATGGGGACGGTGCTGGAAAGACTGGAATCTTCAGGTCCTGTTTTCTGGCAATTTGCACAATGCCAGAGAGCAAGTTAAAAAAAAAAAAAATGAAAACGTTCCAGCTGGAAAACGAGGGGTTCAGGCCTCTCTTTTTCCTCTCTATTTCTCTCAAAATGTAGTCTCAGACTTCATAACCAAAAGGTGAAGGAAGCAATTCAAATTTCATGGTTTCTTTGTGTTTGGATCATGCCAACATAAGGCATTTAGGGCTGCGCAGACGAGGAGCTTCTGCCTGAGCTCAGGGCCGGGAAGGTGCTGATAAAAGGCTTAGTAGGTAAAGCACCTCGTGGAAATAATGCATGCCGGGTTCTCCAGCCTCCACCGGCTGCACAGATGAGTGCAGAGGTGGGTGCGGGTGGGGCCACAGCCACGCGCTGGCCCGGTGCCCTCCCCAGGGAGCAGCCTTTGCGTGCCTCTTCTCTCCTTCCTGCGTGCCTGCCTCACTCCCTTCCCAGCTTCTCACTAGCCTTCACACAAGCTTCCCAAACCAATAAAGCACCTCGCCGGGTGACGGGGCACCGCGGTCTCTTAATGGATTTGTCTTGGGCATGATAATTAGTAGGTGACCTTCTGCTCATAGATCAGGAAGCCGAGGTTCAGAGATATTAAGACACTTTCTCAGAGTTTTACTGACAGCAAGTGGCTGACCAGGATTCCAGACCATGCAGTCCAGCTCCGGCACCTTCCCTGCCTGGGGACCTTCCAAACTCCTCCTGGGAGGCTCCGAGAAGCCAGGCAGCAGGAGACGGAGGGGGCCACGGTGTCTTGAAGACCACTCTCCACCTCACCATCCTGTCACCCCACGAGGGTAAGGAGAGGGTGCGGTGATGGAAACGTCATTTCACACAAAACCGTTCCCGTCGGCTCCAAACTGATGCCCTGAAGCCAAGCGAGAGCGATGCCCGCAGAGAGAAAGCAGATGCCAGCTTGAGAGAAGCACAAAAGCCTTTCGGCCTGGGCCAGGCGGCGTCTCCAAGGCCAGCACACCTTACACAAGCCCTCGAACACGGGGCTGCCTCGCCTGATGCGCTGTCGGCCGGTGGCCCTAGCTGCCAGGAGCCGGCAGGAGACTCGGGAGAAACGCCCTCCTCAGCCTCCACCTGCCACACGGACATTCAGGAGGCCTGCTAAACCCTGAGCAGCAGGATGGAGCGAGAGCGTAGGCTGAGCCAAGGAGGGGCCGGCACTTCTCGGAGTTTTCTGTCGGCCCCTGCGCCTCTCTCCCAGCGGCTCAGGACGGCCTGCTAGGCCTGCAGCTGCTGGAGCTCCCACCCTTGGTCTAGACCCCACCTGCAGACTTAGCCTCGTCCAAAACTCCTTCTGAAGTATGTACTTCAATCTCAGAAAACGGAGTTTGCCTCACGGTAAAGGTGAGGCTTGGTGTGGAGCTGTGCCTTTTCCCCTGAAGGCTGTGAGGCCAGGTGACAGTATTGCAGTACCAGGTGTCTCCCCGGAACTGATGAGCCTGACCTCATCCCAGCCCCGCGCTCTCGGAGGCTATGACTGTACAAAGGCAGACAAGAAGAAATGAGACGTGTTCAGCTTTGAGTTTTAAGGAGATGTTGAACCAGAAACAATGGGATTTGGGGAAAATGCCTTTTTGAGATTCAGGATCCCAAGAATTTCAAATATCAACAGTGGTATTGTGGAAGAAAGGCTGAGGAGCAGGCGTCCTCCCGCAGAGGGAAGATGTGGGTTACCCTGCTGGGAAAGGCGGGTCCAGGAGCCCCTGTCCAGGAGCAGACTTGGGCACCAGTGGGAGAGAGAATCACCAGTAGCAGCTGTTGCTTCACCAAGTCATTGTCCAGCAGGAACGAGACCCAGATGTACCCAAAGACTTTGTGCAATTCCATTGCCCGCCCCTTTACTGGCAATGCCCTCCCAACATCCTGAGAGAATCCTAACTCCTCAAGACCAGGAGCGGGTCTCAGCCACGCAGGGGGATGTGTGGTAGGGAGAGCACACAGCGCCGGTTCTCGGGCAAGTCAGGAAGGCGCCTCCTGAGCGTGAGGTCACCCTTTGTGGTGGCTGTTGTAATGATGCTGGGGGGATCCCACAGTTCCGTCTTCAGGAAGGGGATTCACACTGATTGTTATCATTTGGACTCAGTTCTCCAAACTGAGTCCCCCACCAGGGCTGCGTCTTGCTCCCCAGCGAGGAATCCACTTCGTCTTGCCCTCGTCCTCCAGAGGTGAGTCCTGGCCCTGAACTCCAGCAGCCGACCTTTTCCTGGGAGCCCAGTTATGGAGCTTGCTCACAAGCCCCCGTGCCTCCTGGGTCCCCCCACCGTCCACCCACGTCCTGCCTCTAGGCACACTGAGCTGCCTCAGGCTGGACCTTCCCAAGTCCAGCGCCCTGCCGGGTGCACATTAGGAGCTCCCACGCCGCCCCTCTCATCATGAACCTCCCAGAAGTATCTGAGGCGCAGTCTGCCCTGGAACGAGTCCGAGTCTTGAGTGAGGTTCAAATCCTGGTCTGTACTCACAAGTGCTGTGACACTGGGCAAGTCATATAGCCTCTGTGGACCTTAGTTCCTCACCTGTAAAGCGAGGGTCACAAGCACCAGCGCTCAGGAAATGCAGGTAAGGTGTGGCTTCCGGCATGGAGTAGGGGATATGTAAAGGAGGCATCGCTGCCCTGCCTGCAGCCAGCCTCCCTGTTCTGGCCCCACTGCGTCTTGGCGCTCTGTTTCCCTTGTGGCGTGCCTGCCTCAGCATGCTGGGGAAGTCCTCGGAGGGCCAGGGCTGGACGGCAGGGTAGCTGCTTTCTTTCTCACCTCTCGTCTTCTCTCGGCGCTGGGCCCAGCCTAGGGTGAGGGGCTGGCAGCTCATAAGGCTGGAGGGTCCTACAGGGGGGAACCAGGCGCTAAAGCTGCCACTGGGTCTGAGCGGGAAGGTGGGGGACCAGGGCTAGGAGGCACAGCCTGAGGTCATTTGATGACAGGAAGCCAGGCGAGGGCTGGGCAGCGGAGAGAGCCGGGAACCCCAGCTGTGGTGAAACGAGTGTGCTCAGGGGTCCTGAAAACCACACGAGCAAGCATGGCTGATGCTCTGAGGGGTGGGGGTGGAACAAAACCACCCTCAATCCATCCCTCCCTGCCTGCTGACAAATCCAGGAAAAGGGAAAATAAAATCCAGTCTAACTTGGGCCTCACTCTCACCAGGAGGAGTCAGATTTCCTGGGTGAACAGCAAAGACAAAGCACATTTCCCCCATTTTTTCATAGAAATTGACTGGATATGGCTGAAGGCAGGCAGTTTTCAGGAACAAATATGCTGAAAGAGCAGAAAACCTGTATGAAGAGACATTTCTCTCCTGCTTTCCATAAGGGTCTCAGTGTCGTACATCTGGACCCTATCTTGTGTTTACCATAGTTAAAGCTTCAAACTTTATCCCAGTAATTTGAATACTTAAAGAAACCAGGAATGGACAAATAACAATAAATATGCAAAGCCCGTTCAGAATATTAATGGCAGAGCAAAGTCCTGAAAAATTACTAAAGTCTAAAGAGATTACTTTTAAAGTATTTGCAGCTAAAATATGCAGAGGAGCATAAACTCAAGTTGAACGAAATCAAAGGAAAACTCTCACTGCGCGAGCCACACGTGCAAGTCCATGAACTCTGCTTGCCCCTCCTGGGGCATGCTCGCCTAAAATCAACATCCTGGGTCTCTACACCGAGGGAACCCTGGCAAACGCGCCATCTTAAAAACCTCGGCTTCTCCCGGAGGCCAGGAAATCGGCGCGAGTTTGAGCCCTTCCAGACACTGGCGGCTCGCTCCCGCGGTAAACGCTGCCGTTTTGAGTGTCGTTTTTCTCACTGCTCAGCCCACACAGAAGGGCCCCACCACCAGGCCGTGGCTCCAGTGTGGGAGTTTGGCTCTGAACAGGGACAAGTTTTCCAAATCTCCACATCTGACTGCTAACCCCGACCCTGGCACAGTGTGCACGGCTGTCTGTCAGATGGCTGGTGAATGAATGGATGAGGGCATGAGAAAATGATGTGCAAGTGTTTGAAATGCTTAAATGAGTTTCTGAAAACACCACCACTTTCATATTTCAGGCATTGTTCATTTCTTTCCCTCAGTCTCCTCTCAAGCATCTTCTAAACCTTAGACAGGGGAATGCTTCAAAACAAGGAGACGCACTGTGGTATGCGAAGGGAAGTGTCAGTTTTAATGCAATCACCTCTCACCTCTACCCACTATGGTTTTTGTCTTTCTAATCCAGCACCCCAGAAACTCTCACATAGTGTAGTTTATCACTTACTACAGAATTCAAGGAAAATCTGAAAAGCAAAATGGTGCATTTGGTTGATTCCTGAAGATGACAGTTTATAAAATCTTTAAGAAGAAATATAATATCTTAATGAAAGGTGACATCCAACATAAATAATTTTCATGTACTATTACATTATCACCTCTATTCAAACAGATTTAGTGTTCACTAGCACATATTTTATAAATACTTCATAATTACATTGAAGCATTTAATGACTTAATCTGTACCCTTCCAGTAGTTAATGCAGCTTGTATTCATCTGAATAAATTCAGTTCCGTTTATCCCATCTAGTTAAAACAACACACACAGTCACAGCAGGCTTCATTGTTCCTAGTTATTTTGAAAAGACTCGTTTTATTTCAAAGAAGCCATATGTGGTTTTGGAATTAGACGGCTGGATTTTAAATGTTCTAAGAGAGAATAAAAAGCATTGTGAAAGCGATGGTGGGCGGTCGGCCCGAGATCCTAGGTCCTCGGAAGGGACTGAAGAAAGGAGACGTAAACCTCTTGTCTTCTGCTCTTGATCGTTCGTGCTTTGCTGATACTTTCCCTGGAACAGTTTGGTGAAAACAATCTCCTCAGAGATTTTATGAACCATTTGAACCTCCTGGCTTTGGGCAGCTGAGTGTTTGGGCTCCTGCTGCTGATCTTAGACACACAAGTGGCAGCAAGGAAGAGCCTCGGGGCCAGCCCCAAGGAGGCTCGACCATAGCTGTCAAGGAGACCACCTGCTTCCTCGGTGGAGAATCCTGGCTGGGAGAGGACGCTGGCACGACTGCGCCACCGCTGAGCTCCAGCCATCCTTGCCGGTGGCAATGCCCCCAGTGTGAGCACCCACAGAGACGCGGAAGAGACGAAAACGCAGCCCTCAGAACACAATGGCTTTGGTTTCCCTCTATTCCCTATGTCTTCTAAGACAAAGTCTGGGACTTCCACTAAAATATGTTTTTAGTGTGTGTGACATCACAAGTAAGTCTCTCAACCACCCTATAAGGCAGATTTTGGGTGAGTAACAGGTATTCCTTTTGGCTGTCCCCTTCCGTGTTTGGAGTCATGAATCTCGGTGGGAACTTTCTAGTGAAAAGTCAGGCATGAGACCTGGGTTCTGCCAATCAGATGGGCTGGATCATAACTCAGAGACTAACATGGAATCTGCCTTCTTTGGAGGTGGCAGCAGTAGCAGCTGTCACAAGATGGGGCTCCCAGCCCAGAACTGACAATGGCACAAGTTATAGTGTCTACACTTAATGGTCGTGAGGTCTCACGGAACCGTGTCCGCAGCCCTGCCCCAGACGGTGTTGTCTGCCTCAAGCCTGGCTCTCCAGCTCTCTCACATTCTCCGAGGTGACCGATATCTTCCTAATAAGTTTCTGCTTTAATTAAGTCCGGTACCGTCTCACTTCAAAGCCTGTGCTCTTAAACACTGCTGCGTGGGGTTGGGAAAGGGGCGAGGCTGTGATGGAGGGAGAGCAGATGCCGGGAAGCAAGGCCACCGTGCTGTTTGCAGCACACTGCCTGATTTCCTAGTCCAAGGACGGAGAGCCGAGTTCGAGATCTCCTACTTCACAGACTCATCTATATCAGCATGTCCAGGATGCTTTATTCCTGCCTATTTAACTGAAGCAGGGTGAGACTTCCTGGAGTCCTGACAATGTAGGAAAGTTACGTGAATGTTTGCTCTGCAAATACAGAATGTTTTTTTCAGGATTCAAATTTGGTTCTGAAATTTTGGGGTAAATAGTAGGTATTTAGCAAATATTTAAGGTCATAGACTCTGAAGGTTGGAATGTTCTTAACAGTTAGCTGGTGCATCCACCGAACCAGTGACTGGGCTCCTGACACGTGAGCCTCCAGTCCTGCCGACCCGTTGTTTTAAAGCAATACCTGGGCTTGAACCTGGGACCTCGTACATGGGAGGCAGGGGCTCAGCCACTGAGCCACACCTGCTCCC